>CABHPQ010016111.1:0-23472 GCA_902168405.1 Peromyscus aztecus | reverse complement strand
TTTTTTTTTTTTTTTTTTTTTTTAAAGAGTATTGACACATCTAAGGATGGCAGTGATTGGGGCCTCTGTTTGATATTATTTGACTGTTTCTTGTCAGAATCTTTTACAAAAAGTAAAGATTAGCTTCATTTCACACTATGTATTTTATAATAGCATGGGAGGATGAATCTCTAAATTCTATTAAATCAGAATTTACTGAAATAAACCAGTTAAGAGCAAGGAGGCAGGTTAGGTGGTACAGTTAGATATTGGAGTTCTACAATGTAGGATGGAAGGAATCCACGAAGTGCAATGAGTCTTCTTGATATGAAGGGTCAAAATAGTAAAAGCAGCCAGGCAGTGGTGGTGCACACCTTTAATCCCAGTACTCAGGAGGCAGAGGCAGGCGGATCTTTGTGAGTTTGAGGCCAGCCTGGTCTCCAAAGCGAGTTCCAGGAAAGGTGCAAAAGCTACACAGAGAAACCCTGTCTCAAAAAACCAAAAAAAAAAATAGTAAAAGCAGAGGAAGGAGAAATGAGTTCTAGTCTCCAATACTAGTTCACTTGTAGATCCATCAACTTCCATCACTGCAAATAAATTTAGAAAGTTAGAAAAGTAACTTCAAAATTCCACTAGAAGTGTGTGGTTGTCAGGCTGAATCTTTTCCCAAGACAAACTTCTATTGAATGAGAGAAAGTAGGGTAAGAAAACAGGAACTTTTCATGGTGGCTACTTTACAGCAGAGGCCAGCATGGTCCAGAGATGGTAACCAGCTCCCTGAAGACTCAAATGTGAGAGAAGCATAGCAACAGTGAGGGTCCAGCCCATGTACATGATATTTAGGCTCTTTCCTCTAGTCTGTCCTGAGAGAAGCACTGTGAGGTAGATGCCCCTGTGATGTTTTCCCCTCTGGACATGAAGCTCAAGCCTTCGCTTCAAATGTGTTAGGAAGTCTTGGATTTTAAGAATGCATTTTCAAGAACTCATTATTTTTATTATTAATTATTTTTCATTTCTTCTACATCTCGTCCTAAATTTCCCCTCCCTCCTCTCCTCCAGTTCCCTCCTCTTCCCCCTCTCCCATCTCTTCTCTGCTACCCCAATCCACTCCTCTTTTGTCTTCATTCAGAAAGGGGAAGGCCTCCCATGAGAGTCAGCAAAGCCTGACATATCAAGTTGAGGCCGGACTAAGTTCCTTCCCCTGCATCAAAGCTGGGCTAGGTAACCCAGCATGGGGTTTGGGTTCCCAAAAGCAAACTCAAGCACCAGGGACAGGCCCTGATCCCATTGCTAGGAACTCCACCAACAGACCAAGCCACACAACTGTCACACATATGCAGAGGACCTTAATCAGTCCCCTGCAGGCTCCCTAGCTGTTGGTCCAGGTCCCTGAGGTCCCTGTGCTCCCACGAGCTCAGGTCAGCTGTCTCTGTGGGTTCCCCCCCATCATGACCTTGACTCCCCTGACTCCTATAAGCTCTCCTCCCTAACTTCAACAGGACTCTGTTGATCTGTGCATCTGCCTCAGCCAGTTAATTGATGAAGGTTCTCTGATGACAATTAGGCTAGTCACCCATCTGTTTATAGGAGATGGCCAGTTGAGGCACCATCTCCACTCTTTCTATGAGTCTTAGCTGGAATCATCCTTGTAGATTTCCAGGAGTTTCCCTGGCACCAGGTTTCTCCCTAACCCCAGGATGCCCTTCTCTCTCCCCCCACCCCCATGGAGGCCCACAGAGGTTTCCTAGTGAGATCTGAGCTTACTTTACCCAGCAGAGCTGCATTAGGGGGTGGCTTGAACACATGTGTGGTTACCAAGTATTTGGAATGGTCTGCACTTGGCTGTGCTAGGGGGAGGTCTTTTGCCCCACCCATTGGCATTCCTATAAAATGTCCTTTTGAAGAGACAGAAGGGGCTGGTGGATATTGATTCAGGTCATCCCAAAGCTATCCTGTGTTTCTGTCTGTCCTCTCCACATTATCTTTCTATCTAAATATTTCTTATCCCTCTCTCCTCAAGAGTACCCTGGCAAAAACAGAGAGACGAACTCCCACACTCCTCAAGACATCTCTTTTATTACTCTCCCCCTCCTTCCTGCCACCAACCCACTCAACCCAATCTTTCATGTTCTTATCACCTCCCAACCCAGACCCAGTATACCCAGGAGATCTCTTCTATTTCCCTTTCCTAGGAAAGTCATGCATCCCTCTTTGGGCCCACCTTATTACCTAGCCTTTCTGGGGCTGTGGATTGTAGTCTGGTTATCCTTTACTTCACAGCTAACATCCACTTTTGACTGAGTACATACCATGCTTGTCTTTTTGGGTCTGGGTTATCTCACCAAGAATGAATTTTTTTTTCTAGTTCCATCCATTTGTCTGCAAATTTCATGATTTCATTATTTTTTACAGCTGAGTAATATTCCATTGTGTAAATTTACCATAATTTTTTATCCATTCTTTTGATTGAGAGGTATCTAGGTTGTTTCCAGGTTCTGGCTATTATGACTAATGCTGCTATGAACATAGTTGAGCAAGTGTCCTTGTGGTATGATTGAGCATCCTTTGGATATATGCCAAAGATTGATATAGCTGCCTCTTAAGGTAAATTGATTCTTAATTTTCTGAGAAACCACCATATCAATTTCCAAAAAGGCTGTACAAGTTTTCACTCCCAGCAGCAGTGGAGGAGTGTTCCCTATACTCCACATCCTCTCCAACATAAGCTGTCATTAAAGTTTTTGATCTTAGTCATTCTGACAGGTGTAATACGCTATCTCAGAGTTGTTTTGATTTGCATTTCCCTAATGGCTAAGGATGTTGGGTAATTCTTTAAGTGTATCTGGGCCATTTGAGATCTTCTGTTGAGAATTTTCTGTTTAGATCATTATCCCATTTTTAATTGGATTATTTGGTATTTTGTTGTCTAGTTTCTTGAGTTCTTTATATATTTTGGAGATTAGCCCTCTGTCATGTGTGGAGTAGGTGAAGATCTTTTCCCTTTCTGTAGGGTGCCATTTTGTCTTATTGACAAATTGCCTTTTGCTTTACAGAATCTTTTCAGTTTCTGAAAAGGATGGTGATACCTGTGTAAGTTACCATATTATACAGGACTGTTTTAGCTATCCTGATTTTTTTGTCTTTCCACATGAAGTTTAGTACTATTCTTTTGAGGTCTGTGAAGAGTTATGTTGAAATTTTGATGGAGATTGCATTGTGCAAATGAATTCAAAGCTACTTCCCACTTTCTTTTCTATCAGGTTCAGTATAACTGGATTTATGTTGAGGTCTTTGATCCACTTGGACTTGAGTTTTGTGCAGGGTGATATATATGGATCTATTCAAATTCTATTACATGCTCACATCCAGTTATGCCAGCACCATTTGTTGAAGGTACTTTCTTTTTTCCATTATATAATTTTGGCTTCTTTGTCAAAAATCAGGTGTTCATAAGTGTGTGGATTTATGCCATAGTCTTAGATTCCATTTCATTGATGCACCTGTCTGTTTTTAGCCCAATACCATGCTGTTTTTATTAGCTCTGTAGTAGAGCTTGAAGTCAGGGATGGTGATACCTGTGTAAGTTACCATATTATACAGGACTGTTTTAGCTATCCTGATTGTTCTGTCTTTCCATATGAAGTTTAGTATTATTCTTTTGAGATCTGTGAAGAGTTATGTTGAAATTTTGATGGAGATTGCATTGAATCTGTAGATTGCTTTTAGTGAGATTGCCATCTTTACTATGTTAATCCTACCGATCCATGAGAATGGGAGATCTTTCCATTTTATGATATATTCTCTAATTTTTTTCTTCAAAGACTTGAAGTTCTTGTCATACAGGTGTTTCCCTTGTTTGGTTTGTTACTCCAAGGTATTTTATATTATTTGTGGCTATTGTAAAGGGTGTTGTTTCCCCGATTTCTTTCTCATCTTGTTTATCATTTATATATAGGATGGCTATTGATTTTTTGAGTTCATCTTGTATCCAGTCATATCACTGAAGGTGTTTATCAGCTGTAGGAGACCCCTGGCAGAATTTGGGGGGTCACTTATGTATCCTATCGTATCATCTGCAAATAATGAAAGTTTGAATTCTTCCTTTCCAATTTGTATCCACTTGATCTCCTTTTGTTGTCTTATTGCTCTAGATAGAACTGTGAGTTCTACTAGTGCTGTATTGGGTAGACATGGAGATAATGGACAGCCTTGTCTTGTTCCTGATTTTAGTGAAGTCGCTTTGAGTTTCTCTTCATTTAACTTGATGTTGGCTGTCAGCTTGCTGTATATTGCTTTTTATTATGTTGAGATATGTTCCTTGTATCCCTGATTGCTCCAAGACCTTCATCATGAAGGGATGTGGGATTTTGTCAAAGACTTTTCTGCATCTAATGAGATGATCGTGTGTGTTTTTTTCTTTCAGTTTGTTTATATGGTGGATTGCATTGACAGATTTTGATATGTTGAACCATTCCTGTATTCCTTGGATAGAGCCTATTTGATCATGGTGCATGATTTTTTTTGATGTACCTTGAATTCAGCTTGCCAGTATTTTGTTGAGTATTTTTGCATCAATGCTCATGAAGGAAATTGGTTTGTAATTCTCTTTCTTATTAACTGTAGCCTCATAAAAAGAATTTGGGAATGTTTCTTTTGTTTCTATTTTGTGGAACAATTTGAGGAGTATTGGTATCTGCCCTTTTTTGAAAGTCTGGTAGAATTCTGCATGGAAAACATTTGGCCCTGGGCTTCTTTTGATTGGGAGACTTTTAATGACTGCTTCATTTCTTTATATTATAGGTCTATTTAAATTATTTATCTGGTCTTGATTTAATTTTGGTATGTGGTACCTATCAAGAAAATTGTCCATTTCCTTTAGATTTTCCAATTTCATGGAGTACAGGTTTTTGAAATATCACCTAATGATTCTCTGGATTTCCTCAGTGTCTGTTTTATGTCCCCCTCTTTGTTTCTGATTTTGTTAATTTGGATATTCTCTTTCTGCCTTTTAGTTAGTTTGAATAAGGGTTGTCTATCTTGTTGATTTTCTCAAAGAACCAATTCTTGTTTCATTGATTCTTTGTATGGTTCTCTTTGTTTCTATTTTATTGATTTCAGCCCTGAGTTTGATTATTTCCTGCCATCTATTCCTCCTGGGTGAGTTTGATTCTTTTTGTTATATAGTTGTGGTGTTAAGTTAATAGTGTAAGATTTCTCCAAATTTTTGATGCAGGCACTTAGTGCTATGAAGTTTCCTATTAGCACTGCTTTCATAGTATTCCATAAGCTTGGGTATGTTGTACATTCATTTGCACTGAATTCTAGGAAGTCTTTAATTCCTTCCTTGAACCAATGGTAATTTAATTGAGAGTTTTTCAGTTTCCATGAGTTCATAGGCTTTCTGTAGTTTGTGTTGTTGTTGTATTCTAACTTTAACCCATGGTGACCTGATAAGATACAGGATGTTATTCCAATTTTTTTGTATCTGTTGAGATTTGTTCTGTGACCAAGCATGTGATCAGTTTTAGAGAACGTTCCATAAAGTGCTGATAAGAAGGTATATTCTTTTGTTTTGGGGTGAAATGTTCTGTAGATATCTGTTAAGTCCATTTGAGTCATAACATCTGTTAGTTTCCTTATTTTTCTGTTTAGTTTCTGTTGGGCAGACCTGTCCATTGGTGAGAGTGGGGTATTGAAGTTTCCCACTATTAATGTGTGGGGTGTGATGTATGATTTAAACTTTAGTAATGTGACTTTTACAAATGTGGATATCCTTGTATTTGGGGCACAGATGTTCAGAATTGAACCTTCATCTTGATGGATTTTTCCTTTGATGAATATGAATTATCCTTCTTCATCTCTTTTGATTAATTTTAGTTTGAAGACTATTTTGTCAGATATTAGGATAGCTACACCAGCTTGTGCCTTAGGTCCATCTGATTGGAAAATCTTTTCCCAACTCTTTGCTCTGAGCTAATGTTTGTCTTTGACATTGAGTTATGTTTCTTGTATGCAGCAAAAGAATGAATTTTGTTTTCATATCCATTCTGTTAACCTCTGTCTTTTTATTGGTGAATTGATTCCATTGATATTAAGAGAATCAATGACCAGTGATTGTTAATTCCTGTTATTTTGGGTGTGTATGCCTTTAATCCCAACACTCAGGAGCCAGAGGCAGGCAGACTTCTGTGAGTTCATGGCGAGCCTGGTCTACAATGTGAGTTCTAGCACAGCCAGGGCTGTTATACAGAGAAACCCTGTCTCATAAAAACAAACAAACAAACAAAACAGAAAACAAAACAAAAACAACAACAAAAGAAATGTTCAACACCCTTATCCATGAGGTAAATGTAAATCAAAACTACTTTTAGCTTCAAACTTACACCTTTCACAATAGCTAAGATCAATAAAACAATTGACAGCTCTTTCTGTTGAGGATGTGAAGCAAGGGAAAACTTGGAGTAAGGGAACATTCTTCCATTGCTGGTTGGAGTACAAACTTGTACAGTTACAGTCACTATGGAAATCAATATGATGGTTCCTCAGAAAACAGGTAATCAATCCACCTCAAGACCCAGTTAAATCACTCTTTGGCATATACCCAAAGGACGCTTCATCCTACCACAAGGACATTTTCTCAACTATGTTCATTGCTGCTCTGTTAATAATAGCCAGAAATCGGAAGCAACCTAGATGTCCCTTAACAGAAAAGGATGGGATGGGGGGGTGTTTTGGTGGGGGTCAGGCTGGGGTGGAGAGTGGGAGGAGGGATGAGAAGGGGATTTGTGGTTGGTATGTAAAATGAATAAAAAATTTCTTAATAAGAAAAGAAGAAAAAGAAAATGTGGTACAGTTACACAATAAAGTATTACTCAGTTGTTAAAAAATGACATCATGAAATTTGCAGAAAAATGTATGGAACTAGAAAAAATAATCCTGAGTGAGATAACTCAAACCCAGAAAGATAAACATGTGCACTCACTTATAAGTGGATATTAGTCATTAAATAAATGATAACCATGTAGCTATCGTTTCTATACCCAGAGAAGATAGGTATAGAGGAAGGGACTAGGGAAGATACATGGATCTCTCTGAAAGGGGGAAATAGAGTAAATTTTTTTTGGGTATACTGGTGGCAAGGGAACTGGGAAAAGGAGGTTCAGGTGGGGAGTTGAGGTTGAGGGAGGGAATACAATGACAGACACCTAGAATTTGAAATCTTAGAAGGTTGTCTTATGAGGCTTTCAAACAAAAGTTTCATACTCATATAATTCACACTTAGAGTGGGGACAGTGGAGAGATGTGTACTTTGAAAACATGATATGTCTTGGAAATGCTGTGTGATTGTCATATAACTATTCCTTTTCTGTAAACCCAATTACTCTTGGGGTATGGTACCTACTGTGAAAGTCTCAAACTCTTCCATGGGTCTCCAACATTTTGAGGAAATACACTCAACAGTTATCTAGTGTAATCAAACACTGCTGTGATGCCATATACAAAGATACCCCTTACATTGAGAATCTTCTCTATACTAAAGCTTTGCAGTCACAAGACTATACATCAAGCATTACCTGTTGGTCCTTTGGAGTCCTACTTTTGAGTCTTGGCTAAGGCTACCACAAATTGTGTGATTTGGACACTGATATAGTCACAGTTTTAAATAGTTATCTATGTGTTTTTTTTCAAATATATGTTTCTCAAATGGCAGGCACATGTACCCCTCTGAGACAATAGATCCTGGCCTATCCAGAGACTTAGTCACTAACTGACTGGGCCTTAATTGGCCTTTGAATCAGGTCATAGGCCTCAGAGCCAAGACGATAGGCATAGCTACACAATACCCTTAAGTAGAAACAATACATTCATAATTTAGTTAATGCAGGTGCATTGCTCCAAAGGGATGCATATTCTATATTCTGCCCCCTACCCACAATTGAAAATGTGACATTTCAACATTCCCAGCAGCAATCTAGGAAGGTCCTTAGGGTTAACTGTCTGATACAGAAAGGGTATTTCTGTGTGTTGTGAATGATAAACATCACTACCACACATGGTGGACCTCAGTGAAAAGTGGTGGCATACTAGTGTGCTTCAGGCTCCTCACACAATGAATGGACATGATGATTTGGTCTAATTGAGAAAGCATGCCACTGTCTGTGGATTTTCAGAGTGACCTAAGATTATGAAAATTCAAGATTGTTACTGCCTCCTAGACATGCAACAACTGTGCATTCATTTGATCAGAAAAATTGGAACAAAATGATTTTGTCATCCAGGAGATGTTTTTATAGGGTGTCACTGTATGGTAGACTTCAATTAATTTCCCTACTCATCTTGACTTCATACATCTCTGCTTATACTGAGCATTTTGGATCCCTTTAAGGGTTCAACATAGACATTAAAACAAAAACATCTCCACTACACATTAGTGGAAAGACCTCCTGGTGTTCATCATTACGGTCTGCCTTTGCTCATGGCCAGATATGTATATGATGCTTTGGGAAACTTAATATCCCAGGCTGCCTTATTTGGAGTACAAAGAAGAGGACTTTGAAAGAAAGTTTGTAGACATTAAAGATTCCCTCATTTGCTATGACTTATGCATACTTATCATACAGATTGGTCATTATTAACACAATTATTCATGGTAGAAGGCCATATACATGATGGTGATTTGAATATATTGGGCTTGTGGTACATTGCACTATAGTCTTCCGTTGAACCTTCATCAATACTGACATACATGTGTGGTGGTATTGTGTTCCCCAAAATATTGTGTATGCTAATAAACTTATCTGGGGTCAGAGAACAGGACAGCCACAATGTTAAACATGAGGATAGGCAATGGTAGCACACTCCTTTAATCCTAACATTCCAGAGGCAGAAATCCATCTGTTCAAGGATACAGCCAAGCATGGTGACTCACACCTTTAATCTCAGAAAGCAAGCCTTTAATCCCAGGGAGTGGTGGTAGAAAGCAGAAAGGTATATAAGGCGTGAGGACCAGAATCTAGAAGCATTTTGGCCTGGTTAAGCATTTAGCCTGGTTAAGCTTTCAGGCTTCTAGCAGCACAGTTCAGCTGAGAACCAATCAGATATGAGGACACAGAAGCTTCCAATAACAAGACCAGCTGAGGATCCGGCGAGGTGAAGTTAGCTGTGGCTGGTTCTGTCTCTCTGATCATTCAGTGTTCACCCCAATACCTGGCTCTGGGTTTGTTTTTGTTAATAAGACTCTTTAAGATTCATGCTACATACATGAGTGTTCCAAAACTTATCCTTCACCTAAAATAATTCTGAGTCATCATTCATGGCCTTATTAGACCAGTCCTTGTTCCGGTAAAATCTCTGTGTACTAACCCAGTTGAAGTTGCCTAAAACAAGTTGGGCTCCATGCTTTTTCAAGGCTAATTTCTTTTATTTGGTGTTTGACTAATTTTATCTTAAGAGAGGGAAAGAATATAAATTTTCATGGATAGGGAAGAGGGTAGGGTATAGAGGAATTGGGGGATAGGAAAGAACATGATAAAATATACCTTATCAAATTCTCAAAGAAAGAACTTTTAAAATAATTTCAGAAATAAAAAATGAGCCATGAAACTTAAAAAGAAGTATGTGAGAAGAGAGTGCCAGCCTAGAGAACAAACCAACAGGAACAATAAGACTGCTTCAGGAAAGTCAAGTAACTGTCCAGGGTGTGTAAAGAGCTCAAAGAGTAGCACAATCACAACATAAGAATACTCTGGAAACTGGAAACTGGAAAGAAAAAATAAGTAGCTGGAACAGAAATATCCTCAGGCTATACGTTCATTTGTGAGGGACTTAAGTAAAGTCAAACTGCATCTGAATCAAATTCAGCACAGATATGAACATGAATCATGATTGGAACCTTTTTCCTGTCAGTTCAATACATAACTGAATATGGGAGAGAGAAGTTTATCCCATTCAGAGGACTAATGGATAGATGACAGGAACTGGGCAGATAATGGGAACCCAAAATTATTAGTTCATAATAGTACCTGGGAGAACTCTGGACAGCAACAAAGCCCACAACTCCAGCAGGCACTTACTAGGAACTGACCTGCTACTCCAGCCAAGGAAGCAGGTTGGCAAAGTGCAGATCTCCACCTATGCCTCTTGTTCTCCAAGTCAAATGCCCCAGAATCATCCCCAGCTCTGTCTCAGAACTTGTAATTTGGGCTCTCCTCACTCTCTGCTCCCATTCTGAGGTTACTAAGCAGATCCTGGTAGAACACTCTGATTTCCTCCCATCTGTGGACCACCTCAGGTCCCCAATCATAGTAAATCCCCATTCACACGTGTTAGCTCCCAATATCTAGTAACATATTTTACCTGGAACCTGCAATCAAGATCCAAGAGGAAGAAAAAAAAAGATCCAAGAAGAATTTCCAATCAGGCAACCCACAGTCATGACACTATCCTAAGAACCAGAGAGGGCAACAGAAACCAAGGAACAAAAACCCACCCAACAAAGATAAGGTCAGATATCAGCACCTAGAATTAAAATCTTCCCAATCCCAGATGTGTAGATGCTAGCCTAAAAATGTATTCAATAACATGCAGGACAATATGTCTCCATTAGAGTCCAGCAACCCTATTAGAGTAGGCCCTGAATATTGCAATATAGCAGAAACACAAGAAAAGGAACTTAAAATAACTTTAATGATTATAATAGAGGTTCTTAAAGAGGAAACAAATAAACCCCTTAAAGAAATCCATGAAAACATAAACAACCAGTGGAAAGAAATGAATAAAACAATTCAAGACCTGAAAGTAGAAATAGAATCAATAAAGAAAACAAAAACTGTGGAAAATCTTTAAATCAAATACTTAGAAACTGAACTAGGAACCTCAGAGGCAAGCCTCACTAACAGAATACAAGAGATGGGAGAGAGGCTCTCAGGCATTGAAGACATAATGGAAGAAATGATATCTAGGTCAAAGAAAATGTTAAATCTAAAATAATCCTGGTACAAAACATCTAGGAATTCTGGGACACTATGATTAGAGTATAATAGGAATAAAGGAAAGAGAAGAAAACCAGGTCAAAGGCACAGGAAACATTTTCAACAAAATTATAGGATAAAATATCTCTAACCTAAAGAAGAAGATGCTTATCATGGTACAAGAAGCATACAGAATAACAAAAACTAGACCAGAAAAGAAATTCCCCTCAGCAAATAATCAAAAAACTAAATGTACAGAATGAAGAAAGAATATTAAAACCAACAAGGGGAAATACCAAGTAACACATAAAAGCAGATCTATTAGAATAATCCTTGACCTCTCAATGGGTACTCCAAAAGCCAGAAAGGCTTGGACAGATGTTCTACATACTCTAAGAGACCACAAATGCAAGCCAAGACTACTATACAAAGCAAAATTTCAACCACAAGGAATAGAAAAAATAAAATATTCTGTGATAAAAAGAAATCAAATTTATTCAGCCAAATTTAATCAAAATTCTACAAATTCAGCCCTACAGAAAGCAATATAAGGAAAACTCAAATCTAAATAGTTTAACTACACCCAGGAAAAACACAGGAATAAATTAGCCCAGACCAGCATGTACACACACACACACACACTGGGAGATAGAGAGAGAGAGATAGAGAAAGAGACAGCGAGAGAGAGAGAGGGAAAGAGAGAGAGAAAGAGAGAGAGCAAAAAAACCCAAGAAAGCACAAACAACTGCTCATTGACATTTCTCGACATCAGCAATCTCTATTTCCCAATAAAAAGACAGACAGTATAGATGTGAAAACAGTATCCATCTTTCTGCTGCATCCAAAAAATACACCTTAATATCAGGATAGATATCACCTCATGGTAAAGGGATGGAAAAAGATATTACAAGAAATGTACCTAAGAAACAAGCTGGTGCAGTCATTTTAATATCTGAGAACTGACTTCAACTCAAAAACCAGTAAGAGATAGGGAAGGATACTACATACTGATGAAAGGGGGGAAAATGACGCTGCAATTATTAATATCTATGCACCAAACACAAGGGCACCCAATTTCATAAAAGAAACACTACTACAGATTAAATCACATATTGACCTTCGCACTTATAGTCAGAGACCTCAGTATGCATGGATCATCCAGAAGAACACAAAACTAAACAGAAAAAATGGATTTTTTCTGGAATTAACTGACATAAGAAGCCAAATGGACCTACCAGATACATGCAGAACATTTCATGCAAGCATAAAAGAATATACCTTATTTTCAGTACCTCTTGGTGTCTCCAAATTTAGCAGCATACGTGGACATAAAGCAAGCCTGAGTAGATACAAGAAATTTGAAATAGCTCCCTGAATCCTATCAGAACTCCATGGAATAAAGCTTTTTATCAACAACAGCAGAAACAACAGAAAGCTTACAAACTCCTAGAAACCTAACAGCTCACTACTGAATGAAAAACGAATCAAGGTATGGCAGACTTTTGGGCCACCAACGAGCTCCCAAGTCATGACATGGAGACTTAGTATTACTTATGAATGCTTGGCCTTATCTTATGTTTGTCCCACTAGCTCTTATACTTTTTATTATCCTGATTCTTTTTATCTACCTTTTGCCTCAGGGCATTTTATCTTTCATTCTGTATGTCCTAATCCTTATCTAGCTGTCTGATGGATGCCAAGCTGGCTGGCCCTGGGTGTCTCCCTCTCATTCTTCCTCATTCTCTTCTCCCTCACGAGATTCCTCCTACTTATTCTCCCTGCCTTTCAGTCCCACCTGCTGTGTGATGTTTTGTTTGTGTTCTGACAAATGAAGTTTGCTTGGAGTCAGAGGGCAGAAGTAGCCACTAATTAACCATAGAGGTTTGGAAGACTGTAGATAGAGGTACAGGAAGTGGTAAGGTGGGGCTGAGACAGAAACTTTGCCCTTTTGGACTGGAGGAAGGGAAGAGGAAGGAAGCAACTGGGGATGCTCTCCTGCTTCTCTAATCTTTCAGGTTTTACCCTAATATCTGATTTCTGGTTCTTATTGATAAGATTAATTAGATTTATGCTTCACCCACCCATCCCTCTACTGCATACCTATTGACTGTTAGCTAAACTTTTTATTAAACCAATCAGGTGCCTTAGCAAGGCAAATATAGCATAAAAGAACATAACACATATTCACATCATTAAACAAATGTAGCATAAGCAAATATAACACATTTGTGCCTATTTAAAATAATGTTTCACAAAATAAACAAATGTAATACATCTTTCCATAGTTAAGGTAATTCCACAACAAGAAAAAATTGAAGCTTTTCTGGCATTGAGTTAAAATGAATACACTACATGCCAAAACTTATGGGACAAGTTCATAGCACTAAGTATCTACATAAAAGAATTGAAGAGATTTTATACTAGCAAATTATCAGCACTCCTGAAAGCTCTATAGCAACAAAAACAAAAACAAACAGAAAACAAAAACCCCTCACAACGAAAGGGAGTAGTTGGCAAGAAACAATAAACCTCATGGATAAATGAAGTAAAATAGAGACAACAGAAACAAAAACAATTCAAAAAATCAGTGAAACAAAGAGTTGGTTCTTGGAGACTGACAAACTCTTATCCAAATTAACTAAAAGGCTAATAAAGAATATCTGAAATAGCCGGGTGGTGGTGGTGGTGGTGGTGGTGGTAGTGGTGGTGGTAGTGGTGGTGGCTCATGCCTTTGATCCCAACACTCGGGAGGCAGAGGCAGGCAGATCTCTGTGAGTTCAAGGCCAGCCTGGGCTACAGAGTGAGTTCCAGGAAAGGCGCAAAGCTACACAGAGAAACCCTGTCTTGAGAAAAAAAAAAAGAATATCTGAATTAACAAAGTCAAAAACAAAAAGGGAGACATAACAACAGGCACCAAGGAAATGTAGAGAATCAAGGACATACTTTAAAATTCTGTACTCCACCAAATGGAAAAAGCTCAAAAAATGGTTAGTATTCTCAATAGGAACCACTTACCAACTTTAAGTCAAGACCAAATAAACAATTATTTTCTGGTACATATACACAATGAAGGTTTATTCAGCTTGGGGAAAAAAAACATGAAATTAGGAGAAAAATGAATGAATGTGAGAATTGCTACATTAAATGAAGAAATCTAGGCTTACAAAGATATGTATCACATGTTCTAATTCATATTTAAATCCTATCTTGTTTGTCTATATACATGTGGTTATGTGATTGTGAGTATGGGTATGCTATGAAACAAGATAGTAGATCTTGCAAGTGGAAAAGAGACTTCAGGAAGGAATAGGGAGACTGTAATGGAACATATATGGCATGGAATTTAAAAGGAACTATTGTAGGAAGCATGCAAGTAGCGTAGGAGGTGGGAAGAGGAGTGAGGGAGATGGATCATCCAAAACAAAGCATGTATGGAAATACCATAACAAAACCATCACTTCGTTAAATCAAGAAAATTTATGCTGTAAAATAATATATTTGATTTTTAAAACTAATCATGGTGGTACATGTGTCTAATTCTTGCTACGTGGAAGGCTGAGGCAGGAGGACCACAAAATCGAAGTTTCTCTGGCAACTTAAGGAGATGCTGTATCAAAATTAAGAGTGGCTGGTGATATTGGCCTAGTATGTCCAAAACCCTAGATGAATGGCATAGTTTTTGTAAACCTATTATTTATTTTTTTAAAACAATTCTGAATAAGCATTGCTTGATGCTAATACATGCTGATACATACATATGATTTCTACTAAGATTGGTGTGGTTCTAGATTTTTTATCTTTTTTATTTATTCTTTGTGTCTTTCACATCATACATCTTGATCCCATCCCTTTGTATCAACCTCTGTCCTTGCACCCTATCCACACACACACAAAAAAGAAATAAAATTTAAGAGAAGGAAATAAAGAAAAGAAAAAGAAAAAATCTCATCATAGAAGCTGTAATGTGATGTAATGAGTCAAACAGTATATCCTTTTGTCCATATATCTTTACTTGCAAGTGTTCATTGCAAAGAGTCATTGGTCTGGTTTGAGGCCTCTGGTTTCTGCTACATAATCAATACTGAGCCTTCACTGAGACTCCTCTTGGGTATCCTGTTGTTATTTGTTTAGGCCAAGTTTTTCTGTGTCCTAGCAGCAGTTTCCAAATAACCATTCAGAGACTATTTATTAATTATAAATGTTCACCCAATAGCTCAGGCTTCTTACTAGCTAACTCTTACATTTTAAATTAACCCATATTTTTTGTCTGCCCTCTGCCACATAATAGTAACTTCTTTCAACAAGACATATTCATCTTGCTTCCCTCTGCATCTGACTGGTGACTGTGAGACTCTACCCTTCTTCCCAGCATTCGCTCTGCCCCCAAAATCCTGCCTAGTTATCTGCCAATGAGCTTTTTATTAACAATGAGAGTAACATGTCTTCACAGTGTACAGAAGGATTATTCCACAGCATTTCCCTCTTCTTGTCTAATTAAAAAGGAAGGTTTTATTGTAAAGTTAATACAAAATTAACTTTGATTTGTATCAATATACTAAAATCCATACCAATGTAAAACATTTTGAGATTATTCGTTGTTTTTTGAATTGAAGTAGATTCAATAATCTGCCCCCTTTCCCTATCCTTCCTATATCACATTCCTCCTTTTTCCCTTAGAAAGATATCTTTGAATTTAACTCTTGTTTATCCTTTTTTTTTTACTATGACCAATATCAACTTGTAACCAACCCCCTTTAAATGATAACAAACATCCATAACCCATCTTTTGGGAATGTGAGCATTGCTTTCTCGAGACTGCTTTCTGTTGTTTGTGGGTGCAGGTATCTTTGGGGGAACCTTGAGAAAATGCAGGATAATGGCTAAGTCTTGGTTTGAGTGATCTCTGAGGCTGGATCATCTCAGCCAGCAACCTTGAAGTGATTTTGGATGCAAAGCTCACAAACTGTAACAGAGGCATTTTGAGATGTTGGATCATCTGAGCCATCCCATTCTAATTGGTGTTTGGGTCTCCTTGTTTGGAAAATACATAAACTTTTTAAAGGTAACAGACATTACAAGTATGGAATATGTGGTGTGTACAAGTCAGTTAAAAATGATTTTCTGTTTTATGTTTGAGCATGTAAAATATACATTACATGTTTTGTAGTTTTTCTAGATTTATATCTTTATGTCTATAGCCAGGATTTCAGGGAGCCTTCCCTGATCAAAGCTGATCCATATAACCCTGGAATAAATCCACAGGCTCTCAATTCTTGTGGAAATAGAAGCATAACCTCTTCACCAAAGTAACATATCTTTTATAGGTTGATTTAATTTAGTGGTTTTCATAATACAATGTGTCTTAGCAGCTGTTATTCCTTTATTAGCAATCAGAAAATCTAATGACAATTCAACAGCATACAGAATCTAAACTCTCTGTGTATCTCCCATCTTTATGTGGCTTATATATCTTTTAAGTTACTCTATTACTTTTATAAGGACTTTCTTATTTTTAAACTATTTTTTAATCTATGCCTGTCTCTACCCTTTCTCTTTTCTATCCCAAGCATGTGAATATTTTTAAACACACTGTAACCTGTTTAGAGTCTTTTCCATCTAGGTCTATCTTTACTGAGCATCTGTATGTTTTTTGATCACATCAGATGAATCTTAAACTGCTATGTCAGTCACTGCCTGTGTAGCTTAGCTTAGTGCACGGTGGTAGTGTATGGTGGCTGGTGGCTGCCTCCTCCTGCAAGCAATTGCTTGGAGATATTTCTCAGTAATACAGCCTGAATGAGAGACACGAGACTAGGAAGTCGTGATTGTCTCTGTTTTGTTTCTGTGTTTAGAAATTTTTTTGAAGTTTTCTCAGGTTTTATGTGGATGTAGGTGCTAGACATTCAGGTGCCATATATAGGTGGAGTTTTCCTGTCATGGCAGCTGCTCCCAAATAACCAAAAAGAGACTTATTATTAATTATAAAAACTCAACCATTAGCTCAGTCTTCTTACTAGCTAACTCTTACAACTTAAATTAACCCATTTATATTAATCTGCATTCTGCTACATTGCATTAGCTCTCTTTCATCTTGCACCTCCTGTTTCTTCTCTGTGTCTGGCTGGTGGCTCCTCTGACTCCACCCTTCTTCTTTCCAGTGTCCTTAGTCCGGTTCTCCCACCTGACCTGATCCTGCCCAGCTATTGGCCAGTCAAATTCTTCATTAAACCAGTCATGGCAACATATAGTCACACGGTGTAAAGGAATATTTCAAAGTCCTTTGTCATGGAGGTCGATGCAGCTTTGCATCTACCTGACATGCCAGTTCGCATGCTCCAGCAGATCATAGACAGGGTAAATACTGGGATGGCCAACTCATAACCCTGGTTCTAGACCTGCATAGTTGAGGAGTTGGGACCCTTCATACTATCAGAAAGCCCCTCCATCCTGGCCATTTTCTGAGAGTAAGGATTCGTTTCATCTCTGCCACAGTTTCTCACCTTTTGGCCCGCCCCAAAGCCTTCATACTGGGTGACTGCTTGTCTCAGCCCTTAGACATCTGTTCCCACATGATGACTAACAGAAAAGCTTGCCCCCATTCACCCTATGGCTCCTGGACCTTTGGATGACAATCCACTGGCCAGTCTATGCCATTATTGGTCCTCATGGAACCTCTGGGATGCCAGAGTTCAGTCAGTTGGGTCTTTTCTACTTCATTCATGAAAAATGAGCCTACCATCAAACCTCTAATAACCCCTATCTTTACAACTTCTGCCAGTGATCCATGTCCTGTTCACTCTCCTATCCCAACTCTAGCCTGCTAGATTCCTTTTTCTCCTGCTCCCTCTTGCTCCTCCAGCCTCTGCCAAAGCAGTTACATCATCACCTGTCACCAGGTCCCTTTCTGTGGCATGTGCACCCTTCAAAATTGCCCGCCAGGCATAACTCATTCTCTTTGCCTGTCCCTTGCCTCTTACCATTCTCCTTGTCTGTAACTTCATTTCTTGACTCTTCTTTCTCTCTCTCACTTAACTCTGTTGGCAGGACCTCATCTGTCTCTTGCACCTGTGGCAGATATCCTCCTCCTCCCAGCCCAGTGCCACCATTTTCCTACAACTACCTGTCCATCTTGCCTGACTGGTCTCCAGCTGACCAGGGGAGGGTTGGGCTGAGGCTGAGGCCAGGGCCCCTGACTGCCCCAACTTGCTATGGGAGTCCACAGAGGGCACATGAGCTGGGGCTCTCCGGGTGGCTGGTGGCACATGGACCAATGGTGGCGAGCCCCACCCTGGGATGACAGGCAGGCCAGGATCTCGTGCAATGGGATGTGGGGACCCTCAGGCGTTTGGGGGTTCCAATCCCTGCTAGCTGCCTAGAGGAAGGGGTGGCAGATATAACATGATTCCATTTTGGATTGCAATCCATTTTTAATCAGCCACATGCCTACCAGCCATCTTCGCTAGGATTAGAAAAAAATGTGACCAGGTGGCCAGAGGGTGATCACATAGCCAGGTGCCATCTTGACTAGTGTCAAAGATAGACAGGTAATATGGCCTTATCGCCATAGGCAATCTTTACTAAAGGCAGCAAAAAGTCACTTCCTGTCCATGGCTCAAGCATGGGCAGGGGCAGCACACATATGCATGGCCCCATCTTCTGCTTTGCTGCCTCTTGGAACACCAGTTAGCTCTAAACCAAAAAAAAAATGTACATTCAATTTAACCCAAATCTGTAATTTTGCTAGAACTCAAAGTTATGAGCCTAGATCCTATTACCTGCTTTTCCACAATTTGGATCTAAATACTGATTAGTAATACTAATGTATCTAAAACTTTCATTTCCTTTTATAAAATAAGAATACAGCTTGAGTTTTCCCTACATGTCCAATTACTAAGACTATGGGCATAAAAATTCCAAATAAGTTCATAAATTTTAACTTATGTTCCTAGTTTAAACTTGTCTCAACAGGTTTACAAAAATGTCTCTCCTTATCTAAGGTCTATTCAAGCTAACAAAGACCAATTTATGCTTAACCTCATTTTTACTTACATATTGGTAATCTTTAAAGGGGCTGAGGAGGGTCCCCAATCCCCATACAAGAATTGGTGAAAAAAAATTTTTTTAACACCCAAAAAGAGACAGGCCTTCCCAATGGGCCCAGCTGCAATAGAAGGCTATGCCCAAGCCCATGTCTTGGCAGCTGCCCTGAGGTTACTGCTCCTGCCCCAAGGGGAACAAGGGAAGTCGACCATGAGGCTCCATTCTGCTGGAGGTCATCCTGTTGTTGCCCGTGTCACGAGACCCCCGAGCAAGACTACCACAGAGCCGATATCCAATGCAAAACACACAGTGGTTTATTGATAACAAGCAAGCCAGGGTCAGTGTCCAACACTCTGATGCAGAGGGTGGAGGAGGACAGCCCTGAGTTCTCAGGGTGAGGGCTTTTTACAGGGAAAAACCAAAAGCACGGTGGTACAAGCCTTTGCATCATATGATTGGGTGAGGGTGTGTAACCTTTGAATTTACTGGTTGGAGGTTACAGTTATCATTTTGAGGCAGTCCTGGACAAGTCCCAGGCTCTGTCCTTGAATTGCCATGGAGACAGGCTGGCCTTGCACATTCACATTGACCCATGCACATAGCCCTAAATTGGTGAGGGGTCCCAGACAGTAGACAACTGGCTGAACCTTGAGAGTCAGAGTACGGGTACATACAAGGAGTATGTCTTTTGTTCATGGCCCTCCCAGAAACTGCTTGCTCAAGTCTCCGGAAACTGAAATTGAGGTCTGATCTCTGAGAGAAGACTGAAAAGCCTGTTATGGCATCTGCTTTGTCCTTTCAAGCCCAAGTCAACTCTGCCAAGAGCCTGCATCAAATGCAGCCTGAGGCCACTAGTCACGGTATTGCCTTGACACTCAGCCACCCAAGAGGCCGTACCCTGTCTGCCAACAGCCTGGACACTGGAGATCAGAATGCCTTGTGTGGGCTTATCCTCAATTCCAAGCCAAGGAGGTCCAGCCTCACCAACCCTGGTATCTGACTCTCCAGGCATTTGAACTCCTAAGCCTGACAGAGGACTGACAGAGCCTAGACTTGATGACTCCCACTCCTAGCCTGGGGTGGTATTGCAGGTAGCTGTAAGTCCATTGATCTTCTGCTGGACCTGGGAGCTTCCCACTCTTTTAACCTCTTCCTCAGGTCCCTTGCCAATTCCTGTCACAGAGGTGAATGGGACACCCTCCTTCTCATTTAAGAGAAACTTGGGACTGCCTATGTAGCTGGAAAACTGTCTCAGTTCTGTTCACTTACTCATCCTTCTCAGATCTGATGGTGTTTGATGACCAGGGTTTGCCAATCTTACAGCTCTCCCCAACCACATGGAGACTACAAGCACCTTGGTAGTTCATTAATAAGTTTCCTATCAAAAGTACAGGGAGGTATGTATCATTCACAGACTCCATGGTACAGGATAAAACTGGTTTCAGATGTAACTTCAGAGGTTCAAAATTTTAACTTTGATAAATGCAGTTTTAATAAACTGATAGAGCACTGGTGACAGTTTTTAGAAGTCCTTAAATTTCTATGGATTTTACCGGTCCCAGCTTTTAGATACAGGTTAGCATTGGAGAGGATAGGGAAGCCTCCTTCTTCCTTCTTCACTTACTCAACCACTTTCATTCAGTAAATTTTCTCTGGTTGTTAATTCTCTAGAATTAAAGATGTGTTGCATTGGGCTGAAACCAGGCCGTAGAAAATGTTCATGCCTTTTACCCCAAAGCCATAGCTGTTGCTATGACACCAAGATAGAGATCTGTTTCAGTTGTTTTGCAGACACTTACAGGTCCCTGCACAAATCCACCCCTCCTACCAGACTCATGCCAAGGCCAGCCCCTCAAAGAACCTCTGATATACCACCAGCCAGTGCATCAACCAAGGACACCAACCAGGTGAATATTGGCAGGTTAACTTCACCCATATGCCCACTCACAAAAACTTAATTATCTCCTAACTTGTTGACACTTTTACAGTAGAAATGAAGATATTTCCTGTCACCAGAGAAACAGCAGATGCCATGACACCTGTACTTCTGATTTGGTGTACCACTTCCCCAAGCTCCTGGAACATCACTACTGATACCACCACTCCAGACTCAAGGGCTTATCTGCTCTTTCATCTGGCTCATCCCTCCTTGCACTTCTGTACAACCAGGGCACTTCTCTGTCCCATTCTTTCTGGCAATTGTCACTTTTCCCATGACTAGCTCCACTCAAGAGGCCAATGATAACAATCTATTTTTTTCCTAGCAACCTGGATTCTCAGCTTCCTCAAAGGGTCTCCAGGATGTCAGCTAAATAAATGTTTCTTCACTCACAGCTTCCACTGCGCATGACTACCAACTTCCCCTTCCCCACTTTGTCCCAAAATCAGCAGGACACAGTCATGAGAATTTGGTGCCCTCAACACCCCCCCCCACTTGCTATCCATAACTCACCTTTTTATAATAATCAAAAACAGAGGAATGTTGGCATTCAGGCCCACCCCTTGGGGACCTGCCTAGTGTCCTGACATCATCTTATATAAAGTCCCCTTTAAGAGGAAAAAACCCTTCCCCTCTTTCTTCTTCCTCTCTCCCCCTCTTCATGAGGCTAGGTGCACCTTCACTTTTCTCTCTCTTTCCCTTTCTTTCTCTCTCTATCCCTTTTTTTTGTCTTCCATCTCCCCTCCCCCTTTAATAATAAAACTTTCCATGTGGATGCCATCCTTGCATGTTGTGAGTAACTTTCTACCATGCCCCTTGGCTGCCACCTGTATGTCCCATCTCCTTGGCTCAAAACCACCAAGGCCTCTCCTTCGCTGTTTCACAACAGGAGGGTCTCCTTGTACCATTCAGTCTACAATGGTGCTGAGCCAGGCTATGCTTCCTCCTCGGCTCCCAGGGTGTACTGCCCCGGGACTGCCTGTGTCTTCTTGTCTCTCTTAGTCCATCATGGCGCTGAGCAGAGCCATGCTTCCTCCTTGACTCCATGGGCAGAATGCGCTAAGCCTGCTGTGGGTCTCCTTGACCTTCTCAGTCCATAATGGGATTGAGCATTGCCGTACTTCCTCCTTGCTCCTCAGGGAGGACTGCCCTGGAACTGTAATTGGTTCTCCTTTTCCAACCCAGTCCACAATGGTGCTGAGCAGGGTCATGCTTCCTTCTTTGCTCCTGGGGATGACTGCCCCAGGCCTGTGTGTGGGTTTCGTTGTCTAGCTCACTCTGTCATGGCACTTGGCAAGATCATGTGTGTCCCCCCCACCCCCCCGTGCCCGGGAGTGGGGTGGGGTGGGGACTGCCCTGGGCCTCCCTGTGTGCACGTCTCCTTGTCCTGCTCAGTCCATAATGGCATTAAGTAGAGCTGTGCTTCCTTCTTGGCTCCCAGGACAGACCGCCACAGGCATTCCTGTGGGTCTCCTTGTTCCATTCAGTCCAGTCTGTCATGGCGCTGGGCAAGAACATGTTCCCTTCTTAGCTCCTGGGGCAGACTGCATGACCGTGTTGTGTGGGTCTTCTCCTCTGTCTGTAATGGTGCTGAGCAGACCCATGCTTTTAATCCCTAGTGAAATAGAAGCAGTCATTAAAAGTCTTCCAACCCAAAAATCTCAGATTCAGACGATTTACTTCCTAATTGTACCAGACTTTCAAAGAAGAGTTAACACCAATATTACTCAACGTATTCCAAATTTAAACAGTAGGAACATTGCCAAATTCATTGTATATGGCCACAATTCCCCTAAACACAAATCACATAAAGACCCAACAAAGAAAAAGCATTGCAGACCCATTTCCCTTATGACCACAGATGGAAAATTACTCAATAATATACTAGCAAACCAAATCCAGAACATATGAAAAAAGATCATCCACCATGATCAAGTAGGCTGGGTCCAAGAGAGGCAGGGAAGTTTCAACATACATAAATCGGTAAAGGTAATATACTATATAAACAAATTGAAGGAAATAAACCACACAATCATGTAATTACATGCAGAAAATGCCTTTTACTCCTCTTCATGATAAAAGTACTAGAGAGACTAAGATACAAACAACATACCTCAACATAATAAAGGCAGTTTACAGCAAGCGTAATAGCCAACATCCACTGAAATTGGGAGAAACTGAAAGTAATTCCAGAAAAAGTAGGAATAAGACATAAATGCATATGTTCTTCATATGTATTTAATATAGTACTTGAAGTCTTTTCTAGAGCAATAATACAACTGAGGGAGTTGAGGGGATACAAATTGGAAAGGAAGAAGTCAAGGTATCTTTACTTGCAAATGACATGATAGTATACATAAATGACTCAAAATTCTACTCAGAAGCTCCTAGAGCTAATAATACTTTAAGCAATATAGATACTAACAAAAATCAGTAACACTCCTGTATACAAATGAGAAACAGGCTGAGAAACAAATCAAGGAAACAGTACCTTTCACAATACCCTCAAATAATATAAAATATCTTGGGGTACCTCTATCCAAG
>CABHPQ010016105.1:0-10721 GCA_902168405.1 Peromyscus aztecus | reverse complement strand
ATAAATCGAGTCAACCGCTGAAAAGCCCAGGGACCAAAGGTAATGAGAAGGAGAAGGACAATTAAGGGGGCTAGAATGGTAGGCAACAAGGTGGAGAGCCAAGGGGACCCTTGTAGCCAATTCTCAAACCATTCTTGTTGATTTTCAAATTTCCTTTTTTTTTTGAGCTAGCCTCTCCCTTAATTTTTTTTATTGATTCCCTGACAATACCACTATAATCAGCATAAAAACAGCATTTTTTCTTTAGGGTGGCACACAAACCTCCCTCCTTCAGGAACAACAGATCTAGACCCCTTCTGTTTTGTAATACTATCTCTGAAAGTGAAGTGAGTGATTTTTTAAGGGCTGAAATGGATCTTTCTATAGCCTCTAGATCGGTGGTCATGGCCATCTGTAACTGCATTAGGTGGTTGTTTTGTACAAGAGTGGTGGTTCTGGTACCAATACCCGCAGCAATGCCTCTGATACCTAACAAGAGGACAATGGTCATGGATACAGGCTCTTGAGTGTATCTGCCCCTTCGTTCAAAAAATTCTATCACTGAACTTTCCTCATGATATGTGACACGAGGCCATAGCTGAACAAGTACATAGAATTCATGGGAACCATTAAATATCTGAGCAGACACGCAAGGGGTTAATCCTGTGTTGCAGGCCCAGTAGGACCCATTGGGTGCCTCAAGATAGTAGCCTCCTTTAGAGGGTGTCAGTGTTTGGCTACACAGATATCTATGGGATGGTGGGACTCTGCCCAAACAGGAACCTTGTCCAGTGACCTCAGAGAGTGTCAGTTTATGGGGCTTAGTCTGACACCTACTGCTCAGGGCCGTGAGGTTGTTTGCAGCAGACTGAAACTCAATTCCCTCATAATAAGGAGGACTGGAGGTAAGGCAAAGACAGCAATCCAAGGTCTTGTTTAGATTTGTGGCATGTACGGCCATATAGGCTCCCTGGACCAAATTAAACTATCTATCCCTAGTTCCCCCAAAAGGAATAAGGAGAGTGCTGTTACTGGAACCCATGATGCTAGTCACGGTGCTTGGTGCAGGGTTGGGTGAGGGACGAGGTGATGGCACTTTCTTGTGGTTGGAGGGAACCTTTTGGTCAGGAGGAACTAAATTGGGGCCCACTGATGTTGGGTTCAGGTTTTCTATTTTTAGTTGGATCGTGAAAATGACTCCTTTGTCTATGCCATAGAGATACCAGCGGAGTCCCCATGTTTTTCCCGAGGGCCATTCTCGATTTGCCTTGCCTTAAGGAGTAAAGATTATGTTTAAAGGAAGTGACAGCCCGCGACTATGGGCTTCCCAGTTTTCGGGACTATAGCAGAAATGGCTACTTGTGTCAGGTTTACTGTATCCCCTTGTAACTGAGATAAGGTCCCAAGCTGAAGGTGGTTCCCATTAAGCTGCCCCTGTGGTTTCAAACCCCCATCGAGAACAAAAGAAAGTCTCGACTTCTCCACATTTGGCGGCCGTGGCTCGGCTCCTACCATCCTTGGGACAGACATAGAAGTCAGACTGTGCCAACCCACAACAGGCTGTAGGACTAACACAGCCTGGGGCAGTCATCACGGCAGGGTTAGCACCATATAGTGTTCCAAAAGGGCCTGACCAACCCATAGAACTGTGGGGATAGTTGCGGCCTGTAAATGTTTGAGCTCTAGTGTCTTTTAACTGGTGTTGGCTAACAGTAGGTATATCCCAAGAATCTAATCCCGCAGCTAATTGACAGAAATCAGAAGTGAGTGGCGGCCACGAGAAGTAAGGGGCATGGTTTGCATTGACCCTCTAGGCCTCCTCTCCTGTTTGTGTTAAAACCTGCCAGGCAAGCCTTTTCATAGCGTGGGGGCTTTCTTCAGAAATGCAAAAGAGGGGGAGGAGTAGTAGGCAGACGATGAAGCAGGGGTTGACTCCTCAAGGCCAACGATGAACAGGTCTCCTACAAACAGGTCCCGCCTTTGAGAGGTCCATGGCTCCCTTTATTTTCCAAGCCACAGGCGTTTCTGTAAGAGAAGGAAAAGAATTTTTTTCTCAGGGCTGTGTCCTGGACGTAACAGTTATTATTTCCTTAGTCTAGGGAGGCAGCTTGTGTAGAGTAGGGCTTAATCAGCCTTTCTGGTAGCCAACGAGCTCCATTTTCCTTGAAATAATAGATACATGCAGACCCTTTTCCCCAGATTATAACTGGATCAGGGCCGCCCCATTTTCTGGTGATTGGATCTTTTCAAAGGGCCTGAGCATATCCTTGTTTAGTTTCGGGGTCCCAATGTTGCTCAGCCGCAGATTTTCCAAAAATATCCAATGTCAAAATATTTAACACAAAGAGAGCATGAGAAAGCAGAGCTTTTTGGTTTCCCTTAAGGGGAAACAGTATCTCTTGTGAGCTAAGTTTATTAAGTGTATTTTTAAAGTTTGGTGAGCTCTTTCCACAATACCCTGGCCTTGAGGGTTATAGGGTATTCCAGTGATGTGTTTAATTCCCAATTGTAAACAAAACTGTTTAAATTTATTATTAATATATCCCGGGCCATTATCAGTTTTTACACAGTTTGGCTGACCCAGCACTGTGAAGACATGTAACATATGACTGATAACATCATATGTTACATGGATTCTCTACTGTGAGCGGAGGCACAAATAAATCCATTGAAGGTATCTACAGTAACATGTATGAACTTTAATTTACCAAAGAAAGGAACATGGGTGACATCCATCTGTCATATCTATCCAGGTATAAGTCCTCTGGGGTTTACTCCATAATGGGGCTCAGGCAGGAGCATCAGGCAATTTTACAGCTTTTTACAATTTCCCTAGCCTGTTCTCTGGTAATTGAGAACCTTTGTCTCAAAGTTTGAGCATTGAGGTGATGAAGGCGGTGAGTCTCATGAGCAGCTGCTACCTGGTCATGTTTCAAATGAGAAATTAAGATAGAATGAGTAGCAGAATCAGCAAGCTCATTTCCCCGAGCTAAGGGCCCAGGCAGGTCTGTGTGGGCACAAATATGGCCAACATAAAAGGGCAATGACCTCTGTCGGATTAATTTTTGTAATTCAGAGAACATTTGGAATGTGGAAGTAATAGGTTGAATTACTGGGACCATTTCTGAAACCTGTAAAGCCCCTACCACATATCGACTGTCTGAATATAAATTAAAGGAGCAATCTTTAAAATTTTTAAAGACAACAAGTGCAGCATATAACTCCACAAACTGAGCTGAAAAGCAGTTGTCATAATATTCTTTTGGCCATTGTAGACATAGGCAGCCCTAGCATTTATTGACCCATCTATGAAAAGCACAGGAGAATCTGGGATGGGCTCCATTCAGGTATTCTTGAGAAAAACAAAAGAAGTAAGGGAGAAAAATTGTAGGAGTTTATCACTGGGCATCTGTGTATCAAATTTTTCTACATAAGTGCAGAAAAGGATGGCCCAGTCAGGACTACGGGTTTACAGCCATTCTAGGTGTTTCTTATCATATGGCATAATAATAACATCAGGGTCTCGTCCAAAGTATCGTGTGGAAGTTTTTTCCCCAGCATAATTAATTGGCACACCAAGGAGGGGTAGGTGGGAAGGATTCTCCTCTTAGCAACAGGAAGATGTACCCACAATAAGGGTATGAGCTCTTGCCAAAGCAAACCTGTGGGGACAAAATCTGTAGAAAAAATAATCAAATATAAGGGTAAGACTGGCGCAAAATATCCTGTGTGTTGTTGGTCAATGGCTGACTCAATTTTTTGTAATACCTTTTCTGTATCTGTAGTAAGATATCTAGGGGACAGAGGATCAGGACCCCCTCTGGAATATCCTCTAGGGGATGTACTTCTCCCTTGGTTATCTTTAAATAAGGTCGTAGCCAATTGACATCCCCCAGAAGTTTCTGAAAATCATTAACACAACGGAGGGTGTCCCTAATCTCTTTTTGTCCAGCTTGGGGGTTGGCATGATGGTCTGAGTTCGCCCCCTGTTTAAACTTTCTTAACCCTTTGCCAGGCAGAAAGCCTGTCTGATATAATAAACTTTTAGATCAATATTTAAATGCCATATTCTGTAGATCTATGAAGTATGAGGGCTGTCCAGGTATCTGAATAGACAAACTTTGTTTCCAATTACTTGTTTCAAGCTCAACCCTGAAAACATATGCAAGGGACTGAGTGAATGAGCAAACTTATCCCTGCAATATTACATCAGTACTTATTTATCCTGACTACAATCAAAAGGAAACTTGATGATTTATGACTAAATATTAAAAACAATGCTTTTAAGTTGAAGTTCTTTTAGCATCAAATACAGATTCAGTAAAGAAACCAAAACAAAATGTCAGTATAAGACATATATATGCATCAGCTTATCTACATAATTCGAGCCGGGAAACACCTGAAAGCCAATGGGGAGAGAGGGAAAGGGAGCCAAGCGCATAAATGAGAGACTGAGTCAATCTGAGTCGCGACAAGGCTCTGTTTATTGACTGGGGGTTGAGTTTATATGCAGGGCTTCAGGCAGGGAGGGGGAGTAGAGAAAGGAGAGCGAAAATTTTCAGAAGAAGTCAGAGTGGTTGGGGGGAGGCGAGGTCTCTTTGGTCCAAGGCTCTGCAGCTGGCCGATTCCTGTTCAAGGCTATATCTAAAAGTACACTTTTTAGTTAGGCCAAGGCCATCCTGTTTTAGCAAGTCTTGCAGTTGGCCAAGGACGTCTGGTTTTTGCAAGCCTCCAAGGAGAAATACAAAACATATCAGTTCTGGGTCAGTCTCAAACATCCATTCTTTAAATATTTATTCCAGGAATGTTCAGATTCCTGAAAGTATAAGCTCAAAGAACCTGAATAACAGCTACTTCTGTGCTTCAGACAAATAAGCTAATTGGAGAGTATATACATCCAAAGCCTAGACAGCAATACTTTCTATTAATATGTTCTCCCATATTCCATTGTGGAAATGACATATGGGACTGTGGAGAAGATACACCACTAAGAGAGCAGCTCTGCAGGTCACAAATATATTTCATTCAGGTAATTCATGTCCTTCATACTCAACATTCTTTAGTCTACCCTCTGTGTTATCACATTTTTATGTCCGAAGGAGAGTTCAACATGCCTCAAGTAAGTTTCAACAAAACTTGAATATTTGTCACTTCTTGCAATTAAGTACAAAAGGAATCATTTCAGAGATTATTTTCAACCCGATTTTATCATTTTCTAGATGATTTCATTACCTTCCTTCGTTTATTGCCTTCATAAAACATGTCATATGGCCATTCCCTGAGTCCCATTAAAGTCCACATTGTTCCTTTTGGATTTGCTTTTCTTCTGTTAAATACATTCTGACCCTCCATTACAGTGCTCACTTTTTAATTTTTTGGATATTTAAGCTATCAATGTAAACACTGTAGAACTACAATTAAACTCAATGCTACTCTCATATCTAATCTGTCAATATATTAAGGACTACATATTTCACAAGGTCTAAGAGTATCACTTTAAAGTTGGAGATACATTCTGCTTGAAATGCATGCTCCTGTTGCCGCAGCAACCATATTGCTGTGGTTGAAGACATGACTTTGTATGTAGCTTGCATTTCTCCTCTTACATTATAACCATCTAAAACTAGGATGTTATTTACAAGTTATATTGTATAACAAGGATTGTCAAATTTGAAAGCGATGATTAATACACAGGTAGAATGTCATCAGGCAGTCCCAGGTGTCTTGCACTAATTGAAATGTGACAGTTTTGCATGGCTTTTCTTGTCATTGCTTGGAGTTAATAAAAAATGCTAGTTATGAAAAGCACTAGGATAAAAGCAGTGAAAACTATCAAGAGCAAATTCTAAATGCAAATGAAACTTGACTTTGATGTTTAAGGGATTTGAAATAAATTTAAGGAAACCTTGGAGTTGAAATAATCAAGTATGGCTTAATTTGATATTATATAAATGAATAGACAATCTGGAAATGTCAAGTGAAACCTAAATTGGGAAAGAAAGTTAGTTTGTAGATTTGTAAATCATGAAACCCCCAGCAAGCTCTATTCACCTCTGACAGATATAATTAAAAATGTCAAAAGTAATGTGCATGTAATATGCAGATTGTGAGCTAATTGTGTAATAAATGTGAGAGCTGATCTAGCCAGTGCTGAATAAATCTTCAGAACTGTGTGAAAGTAAAAAAAACTATGTGAACTGAAGTGAAATCTACTAAGATGGCATGATATTCCTAGGATACTACTGAGGACTAACATGAAAATGAAAGAGGAGCAGGAGGAGGAGAACACTGCCGACATTTCAAATTTGTTTTGTCTCTTTTTCTTCAGTAAGTATATAAATATTATACTTATTTTTTGGGTCATATGGCAGGTTGTACCTGTCCTCTATTCTACAGTCTCAGCAGGACAAATCTCTCTGTTGCACTGCTATGGCATCAAGAAGACCAAGTGGAGTTTTGGTTCTTTCTAAAAGATAAGGGACTTCCTAGTATGAACATCTCTGTGACCAACTTTCTCTTAGCTCAACACTCAAGAACTTATTTTCCATAGAATGTAATTATTCATTCTAAAGTGATGTCCTCTCTCCTTTCCTCTGCTACCCTCTCATCTCTCTATCTGTATTAACTAAGAGGTCATGAATGGGGTAGCTTTTGTAGGAAAACTGAACATCTCTCCTGAACTGTGTATCTGAGAGATTTTGTTCTGTGGTTTTGCATTTTCAGTGTATTGAAAAGCATTGATGTTATACTTTTTGTCAGGCCTAGGGAAGTACTAGTGCATGCCTTTAAGCCCAGGCCTAGGCAGGATACATAGACATGTCAATCTCTATAAGTTTGATTTCAGCCTGGTTCACATAGGGAAACAGAGATGCAGAGTGAGAACCTGTTTGAGAAAGTGTCCCAAGAAGAAAAATGAGGCCAGATGGCAGTGGTGCATGTCTTTTATCCCAACAACGCGAAGGCAGAGCGAGGTGGATCTCTGTGAGTTTGAGGCCAACCTGGTTTCAGAGTGAGATCCATGATAGGCACAAAATTATATGAAGAAAACCTGTCTTGAAAACAGAACAAAACTAAACAAAAAACAAGAAAAAATAAGATGAAAAATGTGAACTTTAAAAATATTTTAACTGACTATAACACTGTGTTGAGAGGTTACAATCAAACCATGACTCTTGTGGTTCTAAATATCTTCTGTAGAGCTACTCCATATATGTCCCTTGATATGAGGAAATGTGTGCTATTGTTTTATAGAATTGTTTTCTGTGCTCTGAGTGTCTCCCCACCATCTGCAACACAAGGTGTTTATATTTGGTCTCTGAGATGTTTTTAATGAGAATGTCACACAAAGTACAGATATTTGAACACTTGGTCCCAGGTAGTGGTAGTATAAGGACAGATTGTTGAACATCTGGGAGATGGAGACTTGATAGATAATAACTTCAGCTTTTCCTAACCTTACTTGTTCCCTTCAATTTACTATTTATTCTGTATCTTTTCACTACCTCTCAATATGGTTGCCTATTTTTTTATAGTTATGACTGTGAGACAAACACATATGCTGATTCACAAGCTCAAATACACAGAAGGATATTAATGAAACTTGCAGAGTCCTTATTTGGAATATTTGTTTACACTCTGTGAAGATGTGTCACTGGGATCGGTTTAATAAAGAGCTGTATGGCCAAAAGCTACGCAAGATAGAATAGGCAAGACTTCAGGACAGAGAAAGAAACAGCATGAATGTCGCCTCAAAAGAGATGTCAGCAATACTCTTAAGAAGTCAGACATATGATACAGAGGAAAAATAACAGAGCCACATTGCAGAACATAGAGAAATAAACACATTTTATTTTAAGATGTAAGAGTTAGTTGATTAAATGACTAAGCCAATGCCAAGATTTCAAATTCAATTAGCAGTCCTCATTTCATTATTTGTCGGATGGTGTTGCTCAAAATAAAATCTGACATCAGGGTTCATTTCATATTGCTTTTGTGTATCTGTACCTTGTTTACATTGTGCATTCATCAGTTGAAGTACAATGATTTTATTTCCATTTCCTAGCTAATGTGCAAAAGGCAGTTATGAACATGACTGAGAATTTATGGATAAGGAGAAGGCATGAATGAGAAGATCACAGAGACTAGAGACTACAGAAGACAGAGGTGGCCTGGCTGTGTAGTGAGTGTGATTCCATTGTGTTGTATAATAAATTTGGGGACTTACGTCTGCAAGAGACTAATTCTCCTTTTTTTTTTACTTGTTAGCTGTCTATTTTTCCTTTCAAAAACTATGTTTTATATCTTATAAATATTGATTCTTTAGAAATATGTCATGTTTTTAACATTTCCAATAGTATTGGATTCCAAAATTTCAAAATCTAAAGACATTTAGTAGAAATGTCTTTTCCTTTAACTTCCTTCAAACCATCCCTGATCCTCTGCTTTGTTGGAAAGACCCAAGTGTTACCCAACTGAAACTGGTCGTGCGACCTTGTTATTTCATTGACACACCATTAGAGAAAGGGAAATATTTTTTGTGGTGGATATAAATTACAGATACCTTCTTTGTTATAATTGCAGTCCTGTGTCCACATGCTCACCCAACATGCTAGGAACCATATAGCTTGAAGCTGTATAAGTTAAGAATGTACTGCCACAGTCTTTGTGAATTCCTTTGTGCATAAGTCCCATTGTGCCTAAGAGATACTGATGCCAGGCTTTTTCAGTTCATGACAGAACTGTTGGTATATTAAATTTTGTCATCTGTGAATATATTCACTTTTATGTTCCAAAATGTTCCTCTGTTGTCACTGAAGGTCTATAATACTTGGATAAGAAGCATCATCTAGAGAGAATTTTATTTTGTTAAGGTGTTACCAAATTGATCATCCACAGCTAAATGATTGGCGAGGCAATGAACGTGGCTATTTCTGAAAACAGAAGTTTGTATATATTACATTCTGCACCATTAATGAAGAGGTTGTAGTGAAAAGCACACAATTACTATTGCACATTTAAACTTTATTGTGCCATGGAAATGAACATGGTTGGAATGTATTACAATGATTTCCATATAAATTAGAACGAACTCTCCATTCAACAACTGATAATTGAAGTATAATCTTTGAGGTCTGGTTCATACAGAATGAGTAGATCCTCTTTTGTAAGCACATCTTCACTCCTTTTCAATATGGAGCTAATGCAAAGTCATTTAAGATGCATATCAGAGCATGTAAATTCTGTAGCTGGGTAAGGATGTCTAATTCCTCTTATCTAAAAGTCCAAGCTTGTATAATCAATGTTTCTTCTACAACAAGGAAATTTTAATTCGAAAGTCATCATGTCTTCTGACTCATTGTAAGTATGTAAGTGTTATGACCAAAAAATCTGTTTCATTTCTTTAATTCTATTACACAGAAAGTAGAACATAAGAACTATACATTCAATTGGAGAAATTTTTATTTGAAGATCTTTTGTGTAGAATAAGGACATAAAGTTTTGAAGCACATACACCCCAAAAATAATTATTAGGCAAAAAAAAATGGTTGCAAGAAATCTAAGAGAAGATAACTAAATGGATATTGAAAGGATATGGCATTTTTTAGTCTACTTGAGAAATTCAATGATGAATACCTCACAGGGATTCTATTTTACAGGCATATACTTCCTATTACTCATTATAGGTGTAGATGCACTTTACTGTAAAGACCTTACTAGAGGGCTTTTAAAATAGAGTTCTTTCCAAGGAAGATATGGTAATACAATTTCCACCATTCCATTAAACCAATGTTGCCATGGTGCATCAATAAAGTAGGAGTAATAGATTCCTCCCATGATTTTACATTCCATAAGGTTTGACTACTTGGGTTGGTAGAAAGAATATATTTCTGAAAAATAAAATAAAGAACAGTAAGAGGGATGAAATAAAAGAGAGAGGAACTTTGTATTCCATTTCAGGAGGAAAATTTTTTGATTAATCATTCACCTAAGAAAAAAAGTCCATCTGAATACATGTACATTAATAGCACTTTTTGGGTCTGTACACATTATGAGACCAGGAGCTAGTTAGAGTATTCATAAATTTCTGCCCAAGTTTCATGTTTCCAGAACCCCAGCTTAATCATATACAACACAACACCTAAACCTGCAGTCAGGGAAATTTCATGGACAAAAGGTAGAAATTTTGAAAGAGTTGGACTATTAGAAATCTGCCAAAAGATTATGTCTCCTAACTCTATCAGGATAGCTACACCCAAATATTCTAGAATTCCACTTTGAGACAGGGCCCATGCCATTCTTTCTTGCATCGTGGTCAAGCAAGGCATCGTATTATAGGAAATTAATTCCAAAAAGCCAGTGTCTACAACTGGGATAACTCCTAGTCACACTGCAGGGGCCCACAGAGAGAAAAAGCCACACAAGTATCACCCACATTCAGAGGTTCAAGGAGAAGCCAGAACAAAAAAGGAAATAGAAACCTTAGCACCATTTCTAATTCTCATGGGAACATAAAAACTAGTACATGATACTTAATTTTCAGATGTACAGTGCAGCAAATCTCTTTCTTAAAACTAATTTTCTGAAAGTTAAATGTTGAATGTTAACATATTTTAATGTACAATCTTTCATTTGTGAATAATTCCTTAAAACAAAATCTAGTGAGAAATCAACTCTTCCATAAGTAACATAGTCATTCTGAAAAGAGAAATTTTCCTGAGTGTTTATAACAAAAATCACCCATG
>CABHPQ010016094.1:0-13231 GCA_902168405.1 Peromyscus aztecus | reverse complement strand
TATTTGCAGTGGGCTGCTTACAGGGTTTTGGCAACTATAGATTTCTTGGTCTCTTTCTCTCCATTAGAAATTCCCTCTCCAAGAGCCCAGCCGAAAGGAGTCTGTTCAAAAATGCTCTTGTTCTTCAGAGAGTGACCCATGGGCCAGCAGCCTAGGTTAGAGTTCAAGGTAGAGAAGTGCAGAAGCTCAGACCCAATCCCAGTTATCTAATCAGATTGCCATTTTAACAAGCCCTTGGGAAATCTACAGGCACAGGAAAAGCAAGAAGCACTGCTTTTTAGAGATTTGCCTCAGAGTACCAGCTGTCATCAGCTACTGGACCTAAGGATCTACCTGTGACTTTCTAGATAGCTTCAGAGTCCAGTGCTACTCAGCAAGTGTTCCCTATCCTAGCACCTCCTTGTGTCAGCCTATGTAGCTCTTACTACTCTGTAGCTTCTCCTGAGTATGTCTTCTTGCAACTATAATGTCCTCCTCATGGCTCAGGGCAATCCCACATCTGCTGCCCAGTAAACAGTAAAGATACTTGGTGTGTTGCTAGCATACTTCATTTCCAGTGACACCTGGAATTGTAGTAATTGTGCATGATATTCTCTTTCAGCAGTTGTCTTAGTTAGGGTTTCTATTGCTGTGAAGGGACACCATGACTACAACAAGTCTTATAAAGGAAAACATTTAATTGAGGTGGCTCACTTACAGTTTCAGAGGTTTAGTCCATTATCATCAGGGTGGGACATGGCAGCATGCAGGCAGACATGATGCTGGAGAAGGACCTGAGAATTCTACATCTTGATCTGCAGGCAAAAGCAAGTGAACTGAGTCTACACTGAATGTAGTTCAAGCATAGAAGAGCTCAAAGCTCACCCCTACAATGAGACATTCCTCCAACAAGGCCACACCTACTCCAACAAAACCGCACCTCCTAATCATGCCACTTCTTATGTGCTTATGGGGACCAATTACATTCAAATTACCGCAGTAGTGTCCTGAAAAAGACAACAAGCACACTTAGGCATAGTCTACCCTCCATGAGGGTAGTATGAGGACCTACCTTTGATCCCTAGAAACCACATTTTAAAAAGCTAAGTATGGGGGATAGAGAGATGGCTCAGTGTAACTCGAGTCCTAAATGGTCTTAAATGGTCTTATAATAAAAATCCAGAGCCAGATATTGGTATAAATGCTGAAAGATCAGAGACAAAGGAATAAGCCACTAGAGAAACTTCTCACCACTACCAAATCCTCAGGCCAAATGGAAGGTGAGATCCTATCTCCATGAATCCTCAGCCAAAAAGCTCTCTTTCCTGTCTCCTCATGCCTTATATGCCTTTCTCCACCCAGCCATTTCACTTCCTTCCTAGTGCTGGGATTAATGGTGTGTGTGCTTCCCAAATACTGGTAGCAAAGGCAAGAGATCTCAAGTGCTGGGATTAAAGGCATATGACTCCCAAGGCCTGGGATTAAAGGTGTGTGCCACCACTGCCTGGCTTCTATATTTAATATAGTGGCTGGTTCTGTCCTCTGATCCTCAGGTAAGCTTTATTTGATACACAATATATCACCACAGCTCAGTGGTTAAGAGCACTGAGTAATCTTCTAGAGGACCTGGGTTCAATTTCAAGCAACCACATGGAGTTTTACAACTGCCTGTAACTCCATTCACAGGGGATCTCATGCTGTCTTCTGGCCTCCGGGGGCACCAGGCACATTTTGTGCACATACATACATGCAGGGAAAAAACCCACACATAAATATATATAAATATTTTAAGATGAGAATGGGACTGAGGAAATAGCTAAGTCTGTATTAAGCCATAGTACCCATTTCCAAAAGCTAGAACTGGGGTTGATGAGATGGCTCAGCAGGCTTGCTGCACAAGTGTGAGGATTAGAATTCAGATCACCAGTGCCCACATAAATGCTTGTGGGTATGGCAACCTGTCTGAAATCCTCAGAAGGCAGAGCCAAGAGTCTTCCTTGGGCTCACTGGCCAACTAACCTAACTAGTGAGGTCTACTCCAGGCCAATGGCAGACCCTGTCATCCCTTCCCCAAAATGATGGATGGGTGCCTGAGGAACAACACCCAAAGTTGTCTTCTGTCTTCCACATTTGTGCACACACTCATGCACACACATGAATGTGCACTCATACATATGCACATAGAAACATAACACAAGCTGAGCATGTGTTGTGCCTATAATCCCAGCGCTGGTCTCTATGGCTCACTGGCCAGCCAGCCTAGCCCAATCAGTGAGTTCCAGGCCAATGAAAAACCCGTCTCAAAATAATAAGATGCACGGCACCTAAGTTTGACTTCTGGCCTCTATACACATGCAGCCACAGAAACACACACACATACATACAAACACACACTTTTTTTTAAAAAAAAAAAAAAAGACAATCTAGTGTATAGCTAGGCATATGTATTTGAGTAACATCCTAGAGAGTTCAGATATCCATGTTTTAAGATGCATTGTTTGAAATTCTGCTATGAGCTGTGGATACCTATACAAGACTGAGCCCTTCACCTATCTACCAGAGAGGGGAGGTGCCCATGAGGCCCTGCCCTTTCCTGGGTATCTAATGGCTGTTAATGGTTGCTGGAGAAGGAAGTGTCATTTTCTCTAATGGTTTAGTTACTGGGAGAGTAGGTGGAAAAAATAAAGAATTCAGAGGGGAAAAAAGGGAATACTAGAGAGTATGAGTTGTTGTGAATATAATCACAGTATATTGTATGTATGAAACTGTCAAGAAGAAAAAAGAAATTCTACTAGGAGAGAGTCCAAGGAAGTAGGAGCCATAGCAACTATCATCCCAGAGCATGGAATTGAGTTTAGTGTAGAGCCAGTGTACATGTGCACTCACTCCTAGACAACCCGCCCCCAAAGTGCACAGTACCCACTGGCATTTGTCCTGCATTCCTTTAGACCTGACATCGCTTTCAGGGACTATGTCTTCCATCTACAGATGAAACCTGGGGCAATTATCTGGTTATTCTGTGTAGATGAAATTCTAAACCGTCTTATTAAATAAGAAACACAGAGCCAATACAGAGTTAATAGCCGAAGAGATCAGAGAGCCACAACTACCTAATCTTACCTAATCTTACCACCTTGCCGCAGAGAGAGTTTCTTCCTGCCTGACTTGTGTTTTTATTGCCTTTCTGTTCTGCCTTCTCATTGGCTCTAAATCCAACCACATGACTTTCTCATTGCTGCCTGTCTATACAGACCTCCAGGTCTCTATGGTTGGTACTGGGATTAAAGGCTCATCTTACCACATTTGGCTGTGTCCTTGACCACACAGATACTCTGCCTGCCATGTGATTGGATTAAGGGCATGGGCTACCACTGCCTAACTGCTGTACCTGGCTTGCTATGACCTCTGATCTCCAGGCAAACTTTATTTATTAACATACAAATAAAATCACATTTCAGCACAAATAAAATATCACCATAATTCTGAAATAATAAACACATAGGAAATGTGAGTTTCAAAAGTCGCCTCTTCCAAAGCAATAACTGTCCAGTGTGGAAGTACAAACTCAAAAAGTTTCTTTTACCTTTAAAAGAATTTCTTGCCTTGCTAATTTTCTCTATTGTGTCTGGGAGAGGAAGACACCACTGGTGGCATCATTCTATATCCCACTGTGCAGCAGTCCCTCATCCACAGACAACATGCGGCTGTAGTAGTTCTCAAGCATGACATCCCTGGAGAGGTTCTTCTGGGTAACTGTCCCAGGTCATACTCCTAGCAATTAGGAATAAAAATCTAAGTGGTCTACTTTAATACCCAGTGTTAAATGCTATGAAATAAAAACATAGTTATAGAATTAAAATAATTTTTAATTTCACAGAGAAAACATATCAGGTGTTAGAAATATTTTGCCCTGGAAATTCATTCACTTAACACACACTTATTGAACAGAGATCAAACTGCAAAGTAATACAGATGTAAATATTAATATAAAAAACACCTCAGGCTCTGAGGACTTAGATTTGATCCCTAGCAATGTCCCCCTCTCTTGAACTCAAATTTTATTTTAGTTAGAGGAGAAAAGAATACTTATAAACATATCTATGACAAGCAGAGAGAGGGAGGAGACTGCCTTCCAGGTAGCCCAGGGAACAGGAAATCATCAGCTTAAGGCTGATAGTGTAGGCACTTAAGGAAAAGAGATAGAAAATGCTAAACATAGATACTAAATAACCTTAGCTTATCAGTCACAAGGCAAAGAGCAGGAAGCCATAGGGTACATGGTCTGGAAATCCAACTCAGACAAGAGGGGGAAAAGGTCTGTATATGGCTTTGTCCCCATCAAACAGAAGCTCCCTTCTATGAATGCCCCAATTCCTATCAAAGGTTGAATCCACTTGTTCATGCTCTGGATCCAATTCTGTCATGCCCATACTTCACCTGGTAGTGTTAACTGCAATGTGACCATTTGTATACCCAAGATCCAAATTGGCCAGAGTGGGCACCAGAATAGCAGAGACACCAAAGCCAGTGTGCCAAAGGGCAGTGACAGGCAGCTTACTCCAGCAGGAGGTCACCTCAGGGCATCCCATTAGCTATGAGGCCATACTGAAGAGCTTGCAGCTGTCATACAGCATCCCCCAAAGGATAAGACCACAGATAACTAGCCCAGGACATAATCCAAATTCATAACTCAAAGTATACTCCCTATTGAATGTGTATTTCTCATAATACTATAAAGTCAAGCCATCATAAACCTCTGCAGAACAGACAATATTAAAAATGCATTTATGGAGGGGGAAAACACAAAAAACTGGATTATCTTTCCCACTCTAGATATTTATTTTATTTATTTTTATGCATATAGGTGCTTTGCCTTCATATATGGCTGTTCACCACCTGTGTGCCTGGTACCTGTAGAAGCCAAAAGAGGGTGTCAGATCCCCTGGATCTGTAGTCAGTTATGAGTTGCCATGTGGGTGCTGGGAATTGAATTCAGGTCCTCTGGAAGAGCAGCCAGTGCTCTTAACTACTGAGCCATCTCTCTAGCCGTGCATTCTACTTTTTTTAAAAGACCCCATAGATGGATTATACATAAATGTATATAAGGTAACCATAAAATTAATAAGTATTCATGTTATTTGATTTTTTGTTGCTGTGACAAATACCCAAGAGAAATAATTCAATGGGTTCATAATTTGTGATATTTTAGTCCTTGGTTGGTGGCTCTATTAATTTGGGTCTATAGCAAAGCAGTACATCATTACTGAAGAGTATGTACAGCAGAGCTGCTCACCTCATAGCAACCAGCAAGCAGAGAGATCGAAGAGTAAAGGGCAAGGAATAAGAGCCATCCTTTAAAGTCATTCCCTCAAAGGCTTACTTCTTCCAACCAGTGTCCATATCCTAAAGTCTCTAACAGCCCCCAGTTAGACAGCAAGTTGTGAATTCCAGTGGCCTTTTGATCCAGTCGTCTCTCAATGACTGGATCTGCCAGGTAGGGTCAAGTCTTCATCACAGGGGCATTTGAGAAGGACACATCAAATCTAAACCCTAACAAGTTTAAAGTTTCATACTTTAAAAAACAAAGATTTATTTACATATATGGGTGTTTTTGTCTGCATGTATATCTGCACACCAGAAGGGTGCTGTGGGATGTTCTGTATGCTGTGAATGTGTTGCTCTGATTGGTTGATAAATAAAAAACTGATTGGCCAGTAGCCAGGCAGGAAGTATAGGTGGGATAAGCAGACAACAACGAGAATTCTGGGAAGGGGAAGGCTGAGTCAGGAGACACCAACCTGCCATCCAGGGAGCAGCATGTAATGACACACAGGTAAAGCCATGAAACACATGGCAACATATAGATGAACAGAAAATGGGCTGAGTTTAAGTGTAAGAGCTAGTCAGTAGTAAGCCTGAGCTAATGGCCAAACAGTTTTAATTAATATAAGTCTCTGTGTGTTTACTTGGGGGACGCAAGTGGGAGAGATTTGTTCTGCTGCCAGCAGGCCAGAACACAGGAAAACTTCCAGCTACAGAAGGGGGTACTGAAATTCACGAAACTACAGTTATGAATGATTGTAAGTGGCCATGTGGGTGTTGGGAATTGAACTCAAGACCTCTGGAAGAGCTGCCAGTGCTCTTAACCACTGAGCTATCTCTTCAGATCCCCAAAGTTTTGTACTTTTGAAGTGGCAAAGGCCTGTCTAACAAATCCTTAGATTCAGAAGACCTATAGATAGAGACTGGTAGACTTGACTATGTGGATACTAAAAATTAATAAACAGCAGGATGAAAAGAAATGTAAAAGATGATCAAACACCAAAATCAAAGAAAAAAGTACAATATACATAACGGGTTAATTTCCTTCTTACACTAAAAGTCTAACAAATCATTAACAAAAAGATCACAATCTAATATAAAAGTGAAAGATAGTAATAAATGTATAATATCAAACTATGTGCCATCCTTTAGACTCTTCAACCTTTAAAATGGTGATACTTAGTGCAATCAAGAAGATAGGAAATAGACACCAAAGATATTATAAACGGTTCACAGCACTTTGTGGTGGAATGATTGAATCAAAATCTACAATGCAAATGCCCCTTTTAACACAGCAATGGTCTTTCTGGGATTTTACCCTAGTCCTTTAAGAAGCTAGTAAGAAAGGGTAACCCAGCAGAGTAGACAGAAGATTCCTGGCAACTGAAATAGTAGTAGCCTACACAAAAAGATCACAAATCTTTCTAAAATTTAAACACATGTGTCTTAATTAGGGTTACAATTGCTGTGATGAAACACCGTGACCAAAACAAATTGGGAAGGAAAGGATTTATTTGGCTTACATTTGCAAATCACAGTCCATCATTGAAGGAAGTAAGGACAGGAACTCAAACAGGGCAGGAATCTGGAAGCAGGAGCTGATGCAGAAGCCATGGAGGGGTGCTGCTTACTGGCTTGCTTCCCATGGCTTGGTCAGTCTGCTTTCTTATAGAATCCAGGACCAGCCCAGGGGTGGCCCCACCCACCATGTAGTGGGCTCTCCCTCACCAATCACTAATTAAGAAAATGACCTACAAGCTTGCCTATAGCCAAAAGTTATGAAGGCATTTTTTCTCAACTGAAACTTCCTCCTCTCCAATGACTCTAACTTATATCAAGCTGACATAAGACTAGCCAGTACAATATGCTAATTAAACAGTAATACTGTCTCTTATACACAAGATTTGTAAATATCCAAAAGATAGATAAGAGACACTATTGATGATAAGAATATTGGAATAGGAGTACTCTCAAAAAAAGGTGCTTAAGGCAATGCCTAACCTAGTATTATAATTTTTCTTTTAAATTTGATTTTTATTTGTGTGTATGTATGTGGGTATCCATGGAGGCCAGAAGAGAATGTCAGATCCCCTGCAGGTAGAATTACAGGTAGTTGTAAGCTATCTAACATGGGGGCTAGGAACTGAGCTCTGGTCCTCTGCAAGATCAGCAATTGCCCTTAGCTACTGAGTTATTTCAGGCCTCAAAATGTTTTTCTTGAGTTGGGCATGGTGATACATACCTTTAATCCCAGCATGCAGGAGACAGAGACTGGTGGATCTCTGTGAGTTCAAGGCTAGCCTGTTCTACACACAAATTTCCAGACCAGATGGGGTGATATAGTGAGACTCATTCTCAAAAAAAATTTTTTTTGTTGTTTAACCAGCAACTGCATTTAAAGAACTCACCTATTGAAATATTTGCATGCACATAAGTATGTACAAGGAAGTATTATCTGAAATGAATGATAAATGGCGCTGGTTACCACAAGGAATGGTCACAGTCACAACAGAACCCACTATCAGTTTCAGAGCTTTATTAGGAGGAAAAGGGGTTCGGGGCAGGGTACAAGAGAACCAGGCCTGGGAAGGAGCATGTGCCGAAAGCATAGGGAAAGATGGTGGGGTGGGGGGAGAGAAAGAGGGTGGGGTCTGAGTCACAGCTCTTTAAGGTGCAAGTGGGCATACAGAGCTACACCACACATGAGCTGACTGCATGACCATGCCGTGTGCACATAGTCACCAGCGCACACTGATGACATAAGACAAAAGACCCTTTGCTTAACTCCTGAACTGCGCATGTATGGTCATGCAGCTAGCAGAATCCTCTGCATTAACAAAAGGCAGGGGAGAAAGCCCTAAATGGAACCTAGTAATGGCAGAAAAATATGTATTACCTATGACAAAAATGACTCTAATTGACACATGTGACATGAAAATGGAAAAGAGACTAGGGGTGAAGGATGTGAGTTGGGACACAGGAAGATGGGGGAGATATGGAAGGTGGAGAACCAACTAAAACAAATTTTGCTTAAAGAATAATGAGGGGCAGGGTAGATGGCTTAGTGAGTAGGAGCATTGCTTTGCAATCATGAGGAACTGAGTTCAAATCCTCAACATCTACATAAAAAGCCAAGCATGGCTGCAGGTGCCTGTAACTCACAGTGTTTTAGTTTTGTTTCTGTGTTGTGATAAAATACCCTGACAAAAGCAATTTAGGGGCCACCAAGATGGTTCAATGAGTAAAGGTACTTGATATTGTTATGCCCAGATCACAAGGACCCCCAAAAGACCACTATGGAGATCAAATCCCATATGTAAAAGCCAAGAGCCTTTATTTTCAAGCTTGGAGCTTGGACTCTCTGTCCTATGCAGTGGTGAAAGCAGAGAGTCCCAAGCCCAGACAGGGTGGGGTTTTTATCATAGCAGAGGTTGGGGTGAGGGAGTTCCAGGGTTCAGGACCCTGATTGGCTGACATTTGTCTAGGGGTATAGGAAATGTTTGGAATGTCAGGTATTTCCCCTTAGATGCAGGCCCTCCCTGGGTGGGGTCAGCTTATGGCTTTTCCTGGGTCCAGGTGTTGACTGCTGGTAGCTGTGTCTGGGCATCTAAGCCTGTCATAGCAGTTGTGTGGTCAAGCTGTTTTGCTTCCCCCAGCACCCCCCCACACACACACAATATCAAGCCTGAAGATCTGAGTTCAATACCCAATACCCGCATGGTGGAAGAAAGAACAGTACCAAATCTACAAGTTGTCTTCTGAACTCCACTTGGACACTATGGTAGCCTGTGTGTCTCTGCATGCACACATACCCAGGCAGGGGAGGGTGGGAAGGGAAGGAGGGGAAGAATAATTTCTTAGAAAGCAACTTAGAGGAGAAAAGATTTATTTTAATTAAACTCCAGGTTAGGTTACAGTCCATCACAGCAGGTAAGTCAAGGTAGGAACTTAAAACAGCTAGTCACTTTACATCCACAGTCAGCAAACAGCATAAATTAATGCATGTATTCCAGTACATAGCTCACTTTCTCCACTCTTTCTTAAAGATATGGATATGTATTTTGTCTGCATGTATGTGTGTGCACCATGTGCCAACAGAGGCCTGAAGAGGACATTGGATCCTCTGGTACTGGAGCTATAGACAGTTCGTGAGTTGCCATGTGGGTGCTAAGAAATCAACTTTCCGTCCTCTGGAAGGGCAGACATTGAGCAATCTCTCCAGCCCCACCTTTCCCAGTTTTATACAGTCCAGGACCCAAGGCATAATGCTGCCCACTATGGGCAGGTCCACACATATTAATTAATGTAATTAAGATAATCCTTCATAGACATTTTCAGAGGACTTTATCTCAGGTGATTCTATACTGTGCCAAGTTGACAATTAAAACTAACAATCACATTCAATACTAATTGGGGAAGACTGGCAGATCCCAAGTTTGAGATATGATGATGGTTTACTAACAATGTCATCATGTTTAACATTGCTGAACAATATATTAAAAAGGGCTAAAGTGAGGCTAGAGTGATTGCTCAGAGGTTAAGAGCACTGACTGCTCTTGCTGAGGTCCTGAGTTTAATTCCCAGCACCCACATGGTGGCTCACAACCATCTATAATGAGACCTGGTGCCCTCTTCTGGCATGCAGGCAGAACACTGTATACATAATAAATAAATAAATCTTTTTTAAAACAGCTAAAGTAAATTTCATGTTATGTATATTTTACCTCCTCCATACCCAAGATTCAAGATACTGTACATGTGAAGAAAGACTCCAACCAGGAAATTCTGTCAGGAAATGGTAATTCTCCAGATGTGACACTAAAATCTAGACCAGGACTGCCTGAGTACAGAAGAAGCTTTCTGAGCATAGTGGATCAGGTTTAGAAGTTCTGTGTTGCCTAGATGTAAGGGGGAGGGGCTTGGACCTGCCTTAACTGAATGTACCAGGCTTTGCTGACACCCCATGGGAGACTTTATCCTTTCGGAGGAGTGGAAGGGGGGTGAGTTCCGGGTGGGAAGGCTGGGTAAGAGCAAGAGGAGGAATGAGAGGGGGATCTGCAGTTGGTATGTAAAATGAATAAAAAGTTTCTTAATAAAGAAAAAAATAGCTTTAACAAAAAAATCTGGAAAAAAAAAAGAAGTTCTGTATTGACAACTGGCTTCTTTCTGTCACTTTCTTTCCTCTCTTGGTCAATTTCCAGAGTCCTGAAGTGGTTGGCTTTTTTTTGTTTGTTTGTTTTATTTTCTTTTTGGTTTTACTATATAAGTGTATGTGCATGTTTATGTGTATATGCATGCATGTGCATGCATATGTAAGCCAGAGGATACCCTAGGTGTCATTTCTCAGACACTGTTCATCTATTTTTTTTTTTGAGATAAAGGCTGTTACTGGCCTGGAACACACCAAGTAGGCTAGGCCAGATGACCAGTGAACCTCAGCAATCAGCTTATTTCTATCTCCCCAGTCCTGGGGTTACAAGTTCATGCCATCATGCCCAGCTTTTTCTTTTTTTCTTTTCTTTTTCTTTTTTTTTTTTTTTCCTGAGACAGTTTCTCTGTGTAACAGTCCTAACTGTCCCGGAACTCACTTTGTAGACCAGGCTGGCCTCAAACTCACAGACATCTGCCTGCCTCTGCCTTCTAGGTGCTGGGATTAAAGGCGTATACCACCACTGCCCGGCTTCATGCCCAGCTTTTTAAAAATAAGGATTCTGGAGATCAAACTCAGATCCTTGTGTTTACAATGCAAGTCCTTTACAGGTGTCACTACATCCCTGGTCCTATCATGGCTTTTTGAGGAGGGAATTTGTTAAGCTTATCACTAAGCCATTCTAGAAATCCCACTTGGGTAGTAGCTGATTTTATTTCCTAGTTCTTCCAAATTAATTGCTAATTGAAAAGAGTTGAAAAGAGACAATGAATAACCCCAAGAAAGCTTATTCCTAAAATGTTCTGAAGGGCACTCTATGTAAATTTCCCATTAAAGAAAGCATGCCTCAAACAAATCAGAATACAGAGTATTATATTTGTTTGGGTGATCTTTTAACTCATCAGCTCCTGAGTTGTTGTGACCATCTTGCTAAAAACCAAAAGGTCTGCCCTCTAGAGTCTAGATCATCATGTGGACTTAAAATAGCCTTTCACACAATCAAGCTGAATTGCACATCTTTGCTTTATCCAGCAGATGGGGACGTTTAATAAGATATGGGAGAAATTTTCAAGTGTATCTAAGTATCTAAAATAGAAATTGTCTTTATTTTCTTTCTCCTTTATCAACATCTTGAAATTATTTACAAAATAGCATTGAGATATATATGTGTATATATATATATATGTATATATATATATGAATTATAAAAAGCAGGAGAAAAATTGTAATGTTTTCCATCCCTGGTTTCCATAGGGCTTTTTGTCAGATATTGTCTCATTTAGAATCAGATCACACACATCTGCCTACTTGCTAACAAACACAGAAGAATAAGGACATGTAAAAATGGGCAAATCTAGCTTTCAATAATTGATCCCTCTGTTTCTTCTCACTACTTTCTTCAGCAGTTTCCTCACTCTTCTTTGTCCCCTGTGTTAGTGCTTTAGAATTATACTACACCACCACCGTGTAAGTTTTCACTACCTGCAATTTCAGTTACACTCAGTCAACCACTGTCCAAAAATGCTGACTAGAAAATTTCATAAATAAGTAACTCATGACGCCTAGATTGCATTACATTCTGAGTACTACTAGGATTAAATCCCAGGTTTTCCTTCTCTGTCATGTCCTAGACATAAATCATCATTAGTTTAGTCTAGTTGTATTCATAATGGCTGTCCTACCTGCCAGCAGATCAACTACTACAATATCATAGTGTTTGTGTTCAAGCAACACTTGGGTACAGAGGGCAAAAGTAATGCTGGCAGTTCAGCCATACCAAAGAGAAATGGAAGAAATACCAAAAGACAAACAAACAAAACAACCCCCCCAAAAAAACTGGAAAGTATTCTTGCTAACTGTTCTTATAGCTTATATCAATCCATTTCTATAAATCTATACCTTGCCACATGGCTCGTGGCTTACCGGCATCTTTACATGCTGCTTGTCCTGGTGGCGGCTGGCAGTCAGTCAGTGACTCCTTCTGCCTTCCTGTTCTTTTTATTCTCTCTGCTAGTCCCGCCCATACCTCCTGCCTAGCCACTGGCCAATCAGTATTTTATTAACAACACATTTGCCATACAGAACATTCCCACAGCACTTCCCCCATTTTTTTTTTCAAAAAGGAAGGTTTTAACCTTAACAAAGTAAATTACATATAATTTGGGAATTTGGGCGTAGCTTCTCTTACTGCTTCCTGCTGGAGGGGGGCGCTGTATCTTATGGGGATACAAAGAAAATTTTAGGATTATGGGATAGTCCATGAGGCTGTATCGTCTGAGCCAGTTGCCTTGAAACGGTTCTGGATGTTGGATCATCTGAGCCTTGGTGTCATCGGAGACCTTCAGGTGGTCTTGGCTGGTCAAACCTGATGTATCTTAATCTGGAACAAATCCATAGCCTCTGGCTTTCTGTGGGAACAAAATCAGAGCCTCCTTTCCAAAGCAACATATCTTTACATCCAAATTTTGAAGTCAAGGTATCTTTAAAATATACATATTGGTTTAACTCAGCTTCCTTTACAATCAAATATCTCTCTGCAGTTAAGAATCCCAAAGACAACACAATGCAGATTCTCTGTGTGATATCCATCTTTACGTGGCTTATATTTTATACTACCTTTACTGTCTCTTTAAAGACTTCATTTTTCAAAACTATTTCTTTATATAACTGTATATATTCCTTTTTCTCTCTCTTTGAAGCCTACGTACATTTTTACACACATTTTAAAGCATTTAAAGTCTTGTTCCATCTGAATCTGTCTTATTGTGAACCTGTTACTTT
>CABHPQ010016081.1:0-10912 GCA_902168405.1 Peromyscus aztecus | reverse complement strand
TGTGGGATATACTGTATGGCAAATGTGTTGCTCTGATTGGTCAATAAATAAAACACTGATTGGCCAGTGGCTAGGCAGGAAGTATAGGCGGGACTAACAGAGAGGAGAAAAGAACAGGAAGGTGGAAGGAGACACAGCCAACCACCGTATGTAAAGCAGCATGTAAAGATGCCGGTAAGCCACCAGCCATGTGGCAAGGTATAGATTTATGGAAATGGATTAATTTAAGATATAAGAACAGTTAGCAAGAAGCCTGCCACGGCCATACAGTTTGTAAGCAATATAAGTCTCTGTGTTTACTTGGTTGGGTCTGAGCAGCTGTGGGACTGGCAGGTGAGAGAGATTTGTCCTGACTGTGGACCAGGCAGGAAAACTCTAGCTACAAATGGCGCCAGAACGTGGGGCAGGAATTTCCACTTAAAACCTGAGAAAGCATAAAAAGAAGATTCTAAAATGGAGCTAAAACAGCTTCCTAGTTGTCTCTCTCAAGTTAGCCGCAGCCTGCAGGCTTGAGCTACTGTATGGCGGGTTCCTGGCGTGTGTGTTTGACCTGCAGTATGGTGGGAATGAGGCATCTGTAAGTGGCACATTAAGCTGCATGGTGGATTTAGCCTTTGCTAGTATAAAACAAAAAAAAAAATAGGTTTCTGGGCTACAAGCTGCTTTGATAGAAGCATAGACCCACGAAGGCTCCCAGAGCTGACAGTAAACTATCACCGCCATGTTGAGAAGCTGAGGTGGGTGGAGCCAGCAGCCACAGCACCGTTTCAGTCTTAGAATGCTGCAGTTTAAAGTAACAGGTTCACAATAAGACAGATTCAGATGGAACAAGACTTTAAATGCTTTAAAATGTGTGTAAAATTGTACGTAGGCTTCAAAGAGAGAGAAAAAGAAATATATACAGTTATATAAAGAAATAGTTTTGAAAAATAAAGTCTTTAAAGAGACAGTAAAGGTAGTATAAAATATAAGCCACGTAAAGATGGATATCACACAGAGAATCTGGATTGTGTTGTCTTTGGGACTTTAAACTGCAGAAAAGCATTTGATTGTAAAAGATGTTGAGTTAAACCAATATGTATATTTTAAAGATACCTTGACTTCAAAATTTGGATGTAAGGATATGTTGCTTTGGAAAGGAAGCTCTAAGGCCATACCTGTGCCAAGTGAGTACTTTAAAAAATTTTTTCAACTTAAGCATTTTCTTACTATTTTTTATTAATTAAATGTTTTCATTTATTTTACATCTTGACTGCAGATTCCTCTTGTTCCTCTCCTCCCGTTTCCCTCCCTCTGCCCTGCACCTTCACTCTACCCTTCCAAAGCCACGCCTTCTCCCTCTTCAGAAAAGAGCAGGCCTCTCATGGGTTTCAACAATGAATGACAAATCAAGTTCAGCTTTTTGAGTCAGAACAAAGCTCTTTCCCTTGCATCAAGGCTGGGCGATTCATTTCGAATACAGCCTTCAGGGTAAAATGTATGAAAAGGGTAGAAAGAGTAAGTGTTCCTTGACAGTCTGTACATGAATGAGAGAGAGTGTCTCCAGATATGATACCTCCTCCAAACTAAATTTCAGAAGGTAGTCAGCTATTTCACTATGGAGTTTCAAGGGTATAACCTGTATATTGGTTGGACTGGACACAGGAGCCGATTGATAAACTTGCACTTACCTTCTCCACCCATCCAGGATTATCATTGCCTACAAGATAAAAGATACTGAATGCTTATCAGCCACAGCTCACAGTTGAAGTCTTCACTCTACCACGACTCTGCCTCTTACAACTCCATAGCCTAACCAGAACCATGGTGCTCGAGAACTTTGGTAAGTACTCCATCCCGAGGAGACACAGGTGTTTGGCATCCCTCCTTTGCCTCTGAATTTTTACTTATTTCTTTGTTTACTTGAGACACCATCTCACTTTGTTGCCATAGCTGTCCTGGAACTTGGCTATATAGACCAGGCTGGCTTTGAATTCACAGAGATCCACCTGCCTCAGCCCCATGGGTGCTGGTATTAAAGGTGTGAGCCACTATGCCTGGCTACCTCTGAGCTTTTGTAAGCCTTCCTTCCCTACTTTATTCTTGATTCCCCATCTCATCATCCTTGCTGGCATCTCTGGCTGTGATCCAATGGCTCTGCCTGAAATTTTCAGGACTTTCCTCCTCTTCCGAGACCCTCCTCACAATTTTTTTTGTCAACACCAGACATGACTAGGGTTGGTCTCAATGTCTGTTATTAGCCACCAGACCCAACAAAAGAAGCTCAGAGATGTGATCTTGTAGCCTTGATCATGACCACCTGGTGGCTCCCCCAACATCAGTCTCACTCCCTTTCTGCTCCTCATTTTTGTACTTATGTGCTCAGTCTCAGAAAGAGTCACTTGTAAGAATAGGTGCAATGAGAAGGGAGGAGATGGAGCCCTCTAGCTGGGGGAGGTGAGGAGTCTTGGAGCAAAGCCATGAATGACTCCCCCAAATATCTGTACATTAATTTGCTAAAAACTCCCTGTGGTGGTGAAGCAGAGCTACACCATTGCCACTGTGCTATGAAAAGAATGCCATGTCTATCCTTGAGTGGCACTCATTTCTGTGTCCCCAGCTGTGTGTCTCAGCTGTGCTTCCAGCACTGTGGCCTGGAGTCCTGGGCCCCTCAGAACCAGAGGGTCATTATTTCAACATCTTATACTTGAAGCCTGACTGCTCACCTTTCTTATCAGCAAGATCTGTGCTCAACTGAGGGTCCTACTATAGTGCAGGCTTGAATGGGAGGGAGTAGGAACAAAGTCTGACTGTTGTTCCCTAGAATTCCACCTCTATGTAGCCATGTGATAGCCCATCTTGGGTCTTGCCTCTCCTTGACTCCCCTCACTCTCCTCTATTCCATCTCTCATTCTTCAAGAATATCTCACAAGTTATCCATGGTCACATCTGACTTCATCTAGATTATTTTTGACAGTTGTTTATTATTTTTGTTGTTGTTTTGTGTGTGAAATGCATGCTTATGTAAGAGTTATGTGAGTGTGAAGTGCCCATGGGAGTGCACACGGAAGTGAGAGCAAGATGCAGGGTGTCTTTCTCTGTTGCCTTCCACCTTGTTGCCTTGGGACAAGATCTTTAACTGAACCTGAAGCTCATTGTTTTGATAATCCTAGCTGGCCAAAAAGCTGTTTGGATCATCCTGTCTCTGCTCCCAATCCTGGGATTACAGATTTACAGGGTCATGCCTGGCTTTTTATATGGGTGCTGGGGATTCAAATTCATGTCCTCTGCTTGCAAAGAAAGTGCTCAAATCCCTTGAGCCATCTCTCTTGTCCCTTAGATTACTTTAGGCAGATCGTTGCAGATCATCCAGAATCTGATAGGGGTTAAGAGTCACTATTAGGTTTTTTGACTATTTTTATGGTTTTGAGTATGTCTTCCAAACATTTATGTAATAAAATCTTAATTGATCAATGCTGGAGTGAGTTAGAGCAGGGTCTATGAGACATTTTATGGCACGAGACATGAAAGCAGAGCCGTTCTGAAAGAAGTGATGTCAGTATCAGTTAATGGCAGCAATGAGGAAGCTCTCATTCTCTCTGAGTGGTCATATTGACAGTATTTTATAAAAAAATAAAGCAAGTGCCTCTAATGATCTCTCTTTCCAGTATACAGACTTGCTCTTTATTCAACCCAGAGGTGAAGCAGCACACAGTCCCATCCAAAGGCTGCTATGTGATCTGTGATTTTCTAACCTCTGTAGCCATGAGCCAGAATTGGCTGTTTTATTGTTAAAGTACTGATAATCAGGTATTTGTTCCAACAAGAGAAAACCAAATACTAGGACTATTGGTATTTTTATACTCTTGAACTTCTGGTAGGCCATTGTTCATGACTGCTGTGGATGGATCCTGACACCTAAGAACGCAGCAGGGTCCTCTGAGCTCCTGGAAAGAGTTGGGCTGGAAAAACCTAAACATCAACTAACTTTCCAATGTGCCTCAACTTCAGTTCCAGACTCAACAAAATTGTACTCTGGAACTTTTAGCAGTGTGACTCTAGAACTGAGGAGATGGTTCAGTGGGTAAAATGTTTGCTGTATAAACATGAGGGTCTGAGTTAAAATACCCAGAACCCAGATAAAACCAGAACTTGTAGCTGGAGTCTCTAATCTCAGTGCTCCCATAACAAGACTGGAAATAAAGACAAGGGAATCTCCTAGAAGCTGAAGAGCCAAGCAGCCTGCCATGAGAACAAGAGACCCTGTCTCAAACAAGGGAGGAAGTGAGAACTAACACAGAGATTGTCCTCTGAACTCTACATTGAATGCCTGGCATGATCCCCCACACACTGATACACCCAAATGGCCATACACAGAGAAAGTTTTTTTTTTTTTTTTTTTTTTTTTTTTTTTTTTTTTTTTTTTTAGCATGGAGATGTTATGAGTTTTATGTTTTACCATATAAAAGAGATTGCCAGCAAGCCTTACAACCTGAGTTCAACCACCAGAACCCAGACAAAGATAGGAGTGACCTGATTCCACAATGTCTTCTGACATTCTCTCTCTCTCTCTCTCTTTCCCTGGGTATGTGTGTCACAGACACATACTAGTAAAAATAATAATAAAGTTAAAATATTTTAAACGTAATTCTGCCAAATGCTTTATTAAAAAACTATGCTCATGGAATCTCCAATAGGAAAATACACCACAGTCTCCCTCACATACACACAAAGGACCACAACACACCAGCTGTCTCTTGATACCCAACCAAGAATCTCTTTCTGGAACTTTCACAGGTTCCCTCTATACACTGCTCAGTCTACCTTGAGGCTGTCATCCTTTGTCAGTCTTCAGAGGCAGCAGCTCCAGTCATGAACTCACTTCTGCTGTCCCTCCGTCACCTACTACCCTGCAGCCTGATCAGAATCACTGTATGGAATCTAGAAGGAGAGTCTAGCCAAAGTCACATCTAAAACTTATTGCAGCTCTAATGCACCTATGAATTTCAAATTAACCCCCTTTCTGTGTTCAGTTCCCAGGGTCTCCCTCATAACCATCCATGTGGAATCTGCAAGTGTAATCTTTCTTCCCACTTGCAAACTTCACAAACTCGCCTCTTCCTAGCATCCTACATTCCTCATGTGTCAGTCCAGATCCTGAAACACATCCAGAGTCAGTCACAAATTCCACTCTGAGTCGTCATCATCAGCCATCAAGGTGTCTAGTGAAGTCCCTTGTCTCTGATCATCATCAGCTGTGGCACCCATTGTGATTCTGTCCCATTTATGTTTCTCAGGCATCGTCCTCATTCCTATACTCCTATTCACAAACTCAGGAGCTGCAGGATCTCACACATCCCCAACTCTCTCACATACTGGCTTATTGCTGTGCCAGCCAGTACCCAGGTGTGGGGACAGGATCTACAACCCCTTGGAGCAGTGTTGTGTGGATGATGCCATCTTGTCCTTTAACCTGACCCGAAACTGTGGTACCACTGACTGCCCCTACTGGCCCTGCTTTGAACTTTGCTGTTCAGAGCCTTATGGCCCCCATCCGGAATTTCTTATCAAGCTGAAACTTCAGGGGGAGAGATCCCGTTGCAGTTCATCCCCCATCTCTGGGAACTGTGCCAGGTAAGCATCCTCTTCCTGTCTGAACATAGGGTTGTATATGGAAATGGAAAAGGGGGTTCTGCAGGTGCACCTCCCTTTATGAAAACCCCTGCCCCCTGTTCTTATGACTAACAAACCTTTGGGATGTTTTGTTCATTACTTTTGCTGATTCTTCATTTTTGTTTTCTACTTTGCAGCAGAAACATTTTACAGAGAAGATATCCAAGAAAATTCACTTTTTATTAGGCAACAAAGTGATGCCCAGGTAGGCTTCAATGTCTGCGCAGTCACTAAGTGAGATGATGGCTGAGTGCTGGTCTGTAAACAGGACATTTGTACCATCCCCTCTGAGGCTCAGGAAGCATTCTGAAGCTGTGATACTGGGTTGTAGGCAGGTCCAGTCTTTCTTCAGTTACCTGGGTACAGCTCAGCCTGTCAACAGCCAACCATGGGTACTAGTGAGCTCATTGGGCTTCCTCTCTCCCTACCGAATTAGCTACTGGTGGAATCCAGAGAAGGGACAGTCATTGTCTTTCATGTGCCAAATGGTGAGTCACTGGGCTCCAACAGATGGTTTGAAACCTGTGGCCCCACAGATGGTCCTGCTTAAAATCCGTGGATCACAAAAAAACACTTTTATTAATCCTTTGATTGCTGCCAATCCAAGGTCCCCTCTTGTTGTTATTGTCAATAGTACTGAGTCCTGTCACTGCTGACCAGATGTGAATGAGTGTGGGGCCATCCACTGGGGCATGAGCCATATACCTGAGGCCATGTCCCCAGAGGAAAGGAACTGTCCCTCCCCAGTAGACACCAGCTGCCCATAGCTCCTCAGCCTGAGTTGTGGCCTGGGGAACCTTCATGCTCCCACATACACTGGAATTTTGACTGATTTGAACTTGCCCAGGTCTGTGCAGACAATCACAGATGCTGTCAGCTGATGTGTGCATCAGCTGTATCATTTCATAAGAAAGCCTTTCACGGCTATCCTCCCTAACCTCTAGCTCTTACATTCTTTCTACTCACTCTTCCAGCATGTTCCCTGAGCCTTGGCTGGAGAGGTTGATGCAGATGACCCATCTGCAGCTGGAGACTCATAGTCACTTGTTCTCAGCACTTTGACCATTATGCGTCTCTGTATCAACCATTACCTACTGCAAAAGAAACTTCTCTGACCAAGGTTGAGAGCACATGTGTATGGGCATAAAAAGATATTAAGAAGGTAATTTGAGGAAGAGAGAGACGCATCAGTAGTTAGGAGCATCTGTTGTTCTTCCAGAGATCCTGAGGTCCATCCCCAGAACACACATGATGACTGACAACTACCTGTAACTCCAATTCCAGGATGCCCTCTTCTGGCCTTTCAGGCACTGCAGATAATCATGCACAGACATATGTAGTCAAAACAGCCACATACATAAAAGTGAACATTAAAACATAAACAACAACAGCAACACCACCACCACCACCAACACACACACACACACACACACACACACACACACACACACACTCACACACACACAAATGTCACACATTTGACAACATGACCATTGAGCAAAATACCACTGATAGATCCCACACACACCTGGGGCCTATGATCGACAGGTTGTTGTGTTCCTCATTTTTATTTCTGAAGCCAGCACACAGTATATTAGATATCATTTTGCCATTTTCAAACAAAGTGTGTTTTAATAGATTCCCCTGATATCTCACCCTGACTGTGCTCTCAGGTCACCATTGTGTGCCCCACCCTCTCATGTCTGCCTTCCTGGACATCTCTACCTACATTTTAAAGATCTCAATTCTCAATTTTCTTCCCTGGACAGATTCGAATGTCTGGTTTCTTCCAGTAAATACCAGCTCCTGAATGTTCCTACGTGAAGGATGGGCACCTGAGGCATTGAGTGAAGTGACATTATGTGTGTGTCATTATAATGCTCATTTGAACATAGTTTAAACATGTATTGGAATGTTCTAAAATTATCATGTGTCAATGCAATTAAAGATGAATATATCCAATCTAGAGTCCATGGGAGCAGAGAGCTGTGTGCAAACTAGGCCTGGGGCCCTCACAGAAACTCAAACAGTGGGTGCTATATAACAATTACCTCCAAACACTCCCTTCTGGTTGCTCTGGAGGCTCCAGAAGCCAGAAGTGAAGAAAGATCACATGTCTGTCTATGAAAGAGAAACCATCAAGACCCCCAGGACACTGTCAAGATTATAAAAGCAGCAATTTATGGCTGAGAGAAGAGACTCTCAGTCCAGATGAGCTGCCTGCATGTCCTTCAGTGAACTCCATCTACACAGCTCCTGTGAGTAGTCACCATGCTGGGCTTGGCTTTTTAGTAAGGCAAATGCCTTTGATTCCTCCCTGACCCTGTTAGAAATTCTTCTCCCACACTCATGTAAGGAACAAAAATAAGCTCAGTGGTTGACTAAGTTGAACTGGGTTGAACTGTTACATTAACCCATCAGGTCCTTGTCTGAGGTGAGTAGATATTATGTCACAACTCCCCAGGAAAAGTTGCACATAACAGTGGGTTCCTTGGTATCTGGTATCTCAGAACTGTCAGAATGTGTCTGTTGTGGGACTGTGTATTTTGTTATGGCAACTCAAACTGACTGACACAGTGTCTTTGTAACCCCTGTATAGAATGAGAGAAGGCTTGAGTGACTGTAGGGAGTAGGGATCAGCAGTAACCTACATTAGCCCAGATGGAGGGGCATTTGCTCATTGTTATCATTTGGACAATGCTCATGATTTTGTCCATGTGCAGACATGGCTTTGGAGTGTTCTGACAGTTGTCTGTATCCATCAGAGTCACAGAGTGTCAGGTACAGATGCTCTGTGAGCAGAAAGCCTTGCTGTGAGGCCAGATCAGTTCCTGATGTCAGGAGACAAGCTCTATTTTCCAATTACAAATTAATTGCAATTTGTAATTACAGGTCTCAGAACACTCTGAAACTAGGGACATGAATGTCTTGAGTCAAGTGGAGCTTGATTCTAGGAGATTGCTAAATGCTAAGTATGTCCCTAAGTCCAAGGTCAAATTCAAAGATAGACATGGAAAAGTGTTCCTGCTCCTGTATTCTAACTCAGTAGTCAAAACAAAAACTTTGATGTAGCTAGAGTTTTCCTGCCTGGCCCACAATCAGGACAAATTTCTCTCACCTGCCAGTCCCACAGTCGCTCAGACCCAACCAAGTAAACACAGAGACTTATATTGCTTACAAACTGTATGGCCGTGGCAGGCTTCTTGCTAACTGTCCATATATCTTAAATTAATCCATTTCTATAAATCTATATCTTGCCACGTGGCTGGTGGCTTACCGGCATCTTTACATGCTGCTTGTCCTGGCAGTGGCTGGCAGTGTCTCCTTCCACCTTCCTGTTCTTTTCTCCTCTCTGTTAGTCCCACCTATACTTCCTGCCTAGCCACTGGCCAATCAGTGTTTTATTCATTGACCAATCAGAGTAATTTGACATATAGACCATCTTACAGCACTTTGATCTTGTGTGTTGATGCAAAATGATAACTCTGGGCTGTCAAGATGGCTCAGTGAGTAAAGGTACTTGCTGCCTAGTTGGATGATCTGAGTTCAATTCCCAGAGCCTACATGATGAAAGTAGAGAACTGACTCTCACATACATACCTTTACATACTTTTCCTGACATACAAATAAATAAATAAATAAATTCTGCTTAAAAAATGATGGCGATTCTGCTCTTCAAGAAATAAGAAATATGTTTACTGGGATGTGAACATGAGTAACCATGGCTCAGGGGTTTGATTCTAGTTATGGTGATGATATGTTCTGCCATTAAAAGGCTGCATGAATAATCATGACCTCAGTAATCTTCCTGGACCCACATTCAGTTACACCATGCTTTTGGCAAAGGAGACCATTTGGAAATGTGTAAAACCAGGGATGTGAGAACTGAACTGTAGCTGGAGTTTTCTCTCCGGGTCCCGCCAAGCCCCAGTAGTCCAACAGCCCACTTATAAAATAAACACACAGACGCTTATATTATTTACAAACTGTATGGCCGTGGCAGGCTTCTTGCTAACTGTTCTTATATCTTAAATTAACCCATTTCTATTAATCTATAAGTTGCCACGTGGCTCGTGACTTACCGGCATCTTTACATGCTGCTTGTCCTGGCGGCGGCTGGCAGTGTCTCCCTGCCTCAGTCTTTCACTTCCCAGAATTCCCCTCTCTCCTTGTCCCGCCTATACTTCCTGCCTGGCTACTGGCCAATCACTGTTTTATTTATTAACCAATCAGTGCAACACACTTAACATATAGAACATCCCACAGCACTGAACCATTATGTGGGAAACACAATGGGCAAGGGAAAGTGATACCTTTTAGGGACTGACTCTTTTCCTGTGACTTAGCAGGAGGTGCTGTTACAACCTGAGGTGAAGGAAGTGAATAAAACTGTTCAAGATCTGAAAACATAAATAGGAGCAAGAAAGAACACACAAACTGAGGGAATCCTAATGATGCAAAATCTAGGTGAGTGAACAGGATCTACAGACATGAGCGTCACCAACAGACTACAAGAGACGGAAGAGAGAATCTCAGATGTAGAAGCTACGATACAAGAAAATGATACATCAGTCAAAGAAATGTTAAATCTAAGAAGTTGTTGACACAAAAGGTCCAGGAAATCTGGGACACTATGAAAACACCACACCTAAGAATAGTAGGAATATAAGAAGGAGAAGATGCCCAGCTCAAAGACTCAAAAATATTTTCAACAAAATTAAAGAAGAAAATACTCCTAACCTTAAGGGGACATGCTGATAAAGGTACACAAAGCTTACAAAACACCAAATAGATTGGACCAGAAAAGAAGGTCACCCCACTACATAATAATTAAGACACTAAATATGCAGAACAAAGAAAGAATATTAAAAGTTGCAAGGGGAAGAGGCCAAGTAACATATGAAGGCAGACCTTTTATAATTACACCTCATTTTTCAATGGAGATTCTAAAAGCCAGAAGAGTCTGGACAGATGTCTTTCAGATTCTAAAAAAACACAGATGCCTGCCCAGACTACTATACCCAGCAAAACTTTTAATCACTATACATGGAGAAAACAAGATATTACACGACAAAGTCAAATTTAAACACTATCTATCTACAAATCTAGCCCTATAGAAGTTAATACAAGGAAAACACCAACCCAAGGAGATTAACTACACCCATGAAAACACAGGAAATAAATAATCTCCTGCCAGCAAAACCAAAAGAAGGGAAGCATACACACACACACACACACACACACACACACACACACACAC
>CABHPQ010016074.1:0-11433 GCA_902168405.1 Peromyscus aztecus | reverse complement strand
CTTCTTACTTCTTCTTTCTCTTAGTATAAATTTCAAATTGAAGATTTTCCCCCAAGATGGGATCATGTGGCAAGATTTCCAAAGTCATAGGGCAACCTTCCTCTCAAAGGGGAAAAGGACACTGCATGTATTTGTTTTTTGTATCTCCTGTGATAAATGACTAGAATCTAAATACCTTCCAGAATCACAAAGTGATGATCTCATAGTACTAGTGTATAGGACTCGTTCTGAGCTAAAATCAGATGTAGGATGGCTGTATTTCATCCAGTGCCCTAATAAGAGAATCCATTTCTGCCTTCTCATCTCCAAGACACCCCAAGCTCTGTTCTAAGGTCCCCTCACCTCATTACAACATGCCTCTTCAGTGTAGTGTCTCCTTCCTTGTTCTCCACCAATGGTATGAGGACCTCATAAGTATACTGACCTTACCTATATATTCAAAATGTTCAACCATTTTATGTCATATACCAAATTGCTCTTTATATTATAATTTTTATCCTAATTGAAATGCAATATTCTTAGTTTCCATACATTGTAATAGATATATTTTGTGATAGAGACTTTATAAATTTTATGTTTTTCTTCAGCCTAAACACTTATTTTGAAATTAAACTATAATTATAGCATGCACCATTCAAGATATTAGCTTTCATAGTTTCAGAATGTGCTATGCATGCTGTTAAGGGAGGGAAGCCACCAATAGTCCTATCAGTTGTGATGACTATGAACTAAAAAAGTGACCAGGACAGTGTGACTAAGTGTGCAGTTTAGTAGTGGTCTACAAAACTTGAGGTAATCAGCAGCTTTTTAATTGAGTACAAGGCCCATTAAACAAAAGGAAAATCATGTTTGGTAGTAGAAATCTAGCCAACTACCTGGAGCTAGTGAGGCCCAGGATCTTGGAGAAAATAACAACTCACACTTAACTAAACCAGCGTAATCTCTAACCACATTTTCAATATTTCTCCTCATGTCCACATCACCCGTCATCAAAGAAATATCTCTTTCACCTTTTAACCTGACAATTGTTCTCTAAGAAGAATAAAATAATTTTTAAAACCACAAGGGATTTTAATGTGTATGAAAGATGAATGAATGTGATTTGTGGCCTTTGAACTGTTTGTTGCAGGGGCAAGAGTATTCTTATCATTCCTCCATATATTGTTGCTTCTTGCTAGATGCTGCCCCAATTTTTGAGAGACTGAAAATAGATTTCTTTCTAAATTCACTGGAAAGCTCCTAGTGGAGAAAAGGAGTCAACAGTCCTATCCAGCTCCTATTCAACTGTAACACCAAGGAAGAGGGGAGAAAAGTTTGTAAGGTACAGATGATCAAGGCCACTTCTAAGAGTGCTGGGAGATGATCTTCTCATCACACACACACACACACACAGACACAGAGAGAGAAAGAGACAGACAGAGACAGAGACAGATGCAGATTCAGAGGCAGAGAAACAGATTCTTTGAAAATATTTTTGAATTATTAATAATATTCTTTAAAGTGAGTGATTGCTAAATGTACAGTAAGTATTTTTAGAGTGATCTTATACATTTAGGAAGGGAGGAGTGACAGTTCAGGTTACAGATTCTCTGTAAGATTAAGGATAGCATGGAATGGAATGTTGTTTTATTGTCCTCACAGTGGCTGCACCTGAATCTACTGCTATTTCAGCTACTGACTGGGTCTCCTCAATCACTGCCCCACTGCTCAGACAGGAGGTTTGTGTGAACTGTGCTGGAACTGCCTTTGACTCTGCAGCCAAATTTAGTTTTTGACTAATTCTCTATAGTTCTATTTTTACCAATAAAGACCCAGGAGTCAGATGCTGGGGTGAAATCCTGCTAGCTCAGAAAGGCAAAGAAACAACCAGCTGTCTTCCTCCTTAGACAGCAACTGAGAAAGAGAGATTCTCTTCCATGATACTAAAACTTCTATGATACTAAACCAAAAAAGATGGCCACACTCAAAGTCCCTCCCTACTACTTCCTGTGTGTTTCTCTATCTAGTTTCTGGACTCCTTCTAACTCTCTATAGCTACTTTCTATCAAATAGTTGCTGGCTCCACCTTCTGACTCAAGGTTTTATTTAATTAATACAAATTCAGGGTTCACAATGTGATCAAATATCCCACAAAATAGAGGGGTATCTAAACCAAGTCCGCTTAACCTGAGTGTCAAAGAGTCCTGCAGTTTGGATGATGGTGGGTGTGTGAGGGACACACTTGCTGATGGAGCATGTTATTGATTCAGTCCCTCGGTGTGTTAAGAACAGCTTAGGTGCCAATAGGGGAACAGAAACCCAGTAGTGTTAGGGGGAAATTCTGCAGAGCCTTAGCCCATGTGTCTGCCCCGTTAATATCCTCCTGCTGCAGGAAGCCCACAGCATTATCAGATCGCAATGAACCTGGTGGGGAAACTGGACTTGATGCAGACTTCTCCCAAGAACAACACAGACCTGACACTGGGGAAACTACACCATGGCAATTGCCACGGACACACAATGCCAGGGGAAACAAGCAAACAAACAAAAACAAAAACAAAAAGCAAAAAGCAGTGTGAGTTACTTAAAATCCTTTTCACTGTGGAATCTGCTCTGCTGCCTCCTCCTGGAGAGCTGACCTCTGTGGCTCTTACTTCATGCATTTTCTGGCCTGATGCTCAAGTAACCAGGGGCTGCCCGGGACCTCCCATCTGGACAAGAGGTGAGTGCCTGGGCTCAGCCTAGATCCCATCCCTGGGCACCAGCATTCCGGGGAAGACCTGCCCAACTTGGCCCCAGGTTCTGGCCATTGAGCAGGATCCCCTCCACCCCCACCGGGAAGTCTCCTCTTCTCCAAGACCCTCGGCAGACCCTGCAATCTCCACGCCCTGCCCCCATGCCCATCTGCCTGGGACCCCAGCCATTCCTGAGACTTAGAGACCAGCCCCCAGCTCTCATCCTGCCCCGGACCTCCCATCTGGACAAGAGAGAAAGGCTTCCTGAATCTATCAGCTCTGTCTGGACCAAGTGTGCTGATAAGACCAAGAACAAATCCACAAGGAGATGGGCAGACGTCAAGGCAGAAGTACACACAACAGAATGAAGAGCAATACAGCATCACCAGAACCTAGCCCTCCTCCAACATCTAGACCTGAACATCAAAAAATGGAAGAAGCAGAAGAAACCAGCCTTATGAATAACATAATGAAGAAGGTAGAGGCTTATATAGAAGTAACCAGGGCCTCTATATGCTGCTGTGGAAGTTTTGCAGTGTCTTTCAGTGGCATGGGGGAATCCTAAACTGACTTTAAAAGCTCACTGGTTATAAATGAACAGTAAAGCCCATTAAATTAAAATCTTTCTCCTTAAAAAGCTTAAGTCAATGTACAAAACTGTGAGGAATTAAAAAAAAAAGGTAATTAGATACGTAAATTCTTATGGAACAAAGATACAATAATTTAATTATGTTACAGATTGGTGACACACCAGAGCTCAATGTTAGGTAGCATAAGGAAATTAAATTTTTCTTTTTCTTTTTTATTAAGAACATTTTAAAATTTATTTTGCATACCAATCAAAGATCCCCCTCTTACATCCTCCCACCCCTCCAGCCTCCCCCTCTCCCCCATTCCTTCCTACAAGAAGGTAAGTCCTCCCATGGGGACTTACATTTAGTATAGGCAGGTCCAAGCCCCTCCCCCTGCATCAAGGCTGTGTAAGGTGTCCCATCATAGGTGGTGGGCTCCAAAAAGCCAGGAAAAATTGTTTTCAATGTATATCTTAGTTAGGGTTACTATTATTGTGATGAAAGACCATGTCCAAAACCAGGCGGGGGAAGAAAGAGTATATTTGGCCTATGCTTCCACAGCACTGTACATCAGCCAAGGAAGAAAGGAGAGGAACTCTAACAGGGAGGAATCCTGAAGACTGGAGCTGATATAGAAGCCATGGGACAGTTTTATTCCTTATGGCTTACTCAGCATGCTTTCTTACAGAACCTAGGACCGCTAGTCCTGGGGTGGTCTTACCTACAATGAGCTGAGCCCTCACCTCATCAATTACTAATTAAGAAAATTATGTATAAGATTGTATACAGCATTATCTTATGGAAACATATACTTAATTGATGTTTCCTCCTCTTAGATGACTTTAGCTTGTGTCAAGTTGACATAAAAATAATCATCATGGTGTGACTAGTACTAGAAGAGATATTTGATGTGGAATTTGCAGGTTTGTGGATCAGAGTGATTTCAAAAATGGACTCAGTCCGTAGAATGCCTCTTCTAACAGGGAAAAGTCTGAATAAGAAAGATCATGAATGGTCATCCCAGAGTATAAGAGACACTGAACTGGGAATTATTTAGTGTTCTTAGAGAAAGAGACATTCCAGAGACTTTCAAAAGGCAGAGAACAGGTAAGTGAAAAAAGGCCTTGAGAAATAGAGGACAACGCTTATGTGAGGGTGACAGTTTAGTTATGACACTCAGTATCTAGGTCCTTCCCTACAGATCATTAAACTATGTTTATCGTATGGTGTTTTCACATTTCATTATTTTACATATAGCTATAAATGTATGAATATATACTGACCTCCCTTTGTTTCCTACTATGCATATAACTTTTAGCCAAAGTTATATCTCTGTCCATCACTTGTCCTGATGATTTATCACACAAAACCCCAGAGAAGAAAAAAGAAAACACTTTATCCTCAACTTAAATTTCTTGCAGTTTCCAAAGAATTAAATCTCCAATTGTCTTATATTCAACTTTAGAATTAATTAACTTATATTCAAAGTTATATTCACCTCCAATTAACGTATATTCAAAGTTAGAAAGAAAAGTATGATGTTATCCATGTAGTAAGAAACAAAACAAAACAAAACCACCCCATTTAAAGTACTCTCGACTAATTACATCCTGTAGTCCCTAAGGGGAAACATTTCTCAGCACCAGTGTGTGTCTCCCAGGTCTGATGGAGGGTCCCGACAGACTGAGACTTCCTGTGTTACTGAACTGAGCAAACCCTGCAGCTGTCCCTAGGCCAGACAAACTCTGCTGATTTGCATGTGCCCAGAGCATTTCCCCTTAACTGACAGATTCTTAGCTGGCTTGTCACAGGCCCTGCAGGAGTCAGTCCAGTCAGGACACAGCATGGCCATGAAGGCTCCTGCTCAGGCCCTGGCAATTTGGCTACTCTGGCTCTCAGGTAAGTTGCACAGCATAGAAAAATTATTTAGTCCAGAGTAGCCATCATTTTCCTTTCTAAACAGGGAATTCCTACTATAACATTGTTAATTGTGGTTTTTTTTGTTTGTTTGTTTTTCTACTCTCAGGTGGCAGATGTGACATTCAAGTGACACAATCTCCATCCTTCCTGCCAGCATCTCTAGGAGACAGAGTGACAATCAATTGCCTGGCAAGTCAGGGCATTAGCAATAACCTAAACTGGTACCAGCAGAAATCAGGACAAGCTCCTACACTTTTGATCTATTATGCAACTAGTTTGCAATCTGGTGTCTCATCAAGGTTTAGTGGTCAGTACTCTGGGAAAAGTTTCACTCTAACCATCAGCAGCCTGGAGCCTGAAGATGTTGGAACTTATTATTGTCTGCAGCATTACAGTGCTCCTCCCACAGTGATACAAGCCATGACATAAACCACTGAGGGAAGTAGAAGTTGGAGGCTGTGCTGCCCCAGCTGCTGCTCCTTGTTTGTGTGCTCACACTGCTTGCATATCAAGAAACAGTTTTGCTTGAAAGTGCCCAGATATCTGCATAGTAATCCTTCTCTCTGTGGTCCTCTGCCAGCATCCAGTGTGCATCTACCACAATAGAGGAAATAAACTGCCTAACTGTGTGGTCCTTGGATACGTCTGGGAAGCTCAAGGAGACACTGTTGATGTGACATATCACAAGAGAGGTGCTGATGGATGGTGGAAATCCTTTCCTTCGACTTCACATTTCCTTGACAGATTTCACAGGCCTCAAACTGACAGCTATGTTCTCCTTGATAGATTTCATGGGGCCTAAACTGACAGATTTATTGGGGCCCAAACTGTCTGTCTCATCGTCATCAAATATTATAGAGATATCCGACAGGGAAGTGGTGGGGATGATAAAAAGATTACCCATCTTTTAGAGGGAAACAGCAAGCAAATAACAGTCAGAAGATGACAGTCAACAGGGGTGTAATTTGTATCGGACCCTTACGTCTTGTGCTTAGGGGGGCATTCCATAGGTTTTTAGGCCACAACCATATGCCCACACGGTGTCTCTGGAAGAGGGATGGTGTTTGGGAGCCAAATCTTGGTTCAACCTCCTTGTGAGGGGGTGGTCAATCCTTATGTGGAGGTGCCAGGTGAACTGAAACAGAAAAAAAATGTGCCTTCCTAACGGGACAGGCAGACAAACATGACAGACAACACCAAAGAAGGAAAGAAATGGGGATCCCAATGCTTAACTGCCAAAGGCCCATACAGTCAAGGAAATTGGCTCAAACCAGTTGCCAAGTTGGGATTGTAGTATGAAACAATATGAAAATTGGCATTTATTTATTGGAAAGAATCACAAATTCCATTGCTTGGATTTGAATATTATGTGACCTGATATAAATGCAGACCCAGAGAGAAGAGGTGCATTAAGCAAGATTCCAGTTCTACAGTTTGACCTGATGGTTAAGGGAAATAGTGTCAGATTGCAATGTGGGTTGAATCATATGTTCGCAGTTACCTCAGGAGAGTATACATAAGTACCTGAGGTTAACTGTGGTCCCATAACATACTTGGGGTGATTTGAGGAGAGATAGTCATTCAGGGAAGGGCATGCTTTTAAGAAAATTTGAGCTGTAGAATATGCAGTGTAAGCACCTGAGAGTTGTATGGGGCACTCTCAGTAAAACACCGTGAAAGGGTCAGCCTTAAAACCCTTAGAGTCTTGGAGACTTCACTGTACATCTGTAACCTAGAAAGACAATAATATTTCTTAGAGAAGACGACAAAGATTTTCTCAACAATTCTAGGCTGGCTGAAGGCTTCCACTGGCTGTTCTGATGCCAATCAGCTCAGGTAGGTGAAAGACACTTGGAACCAGCCTGGGTCCTCACAGTCATGGCTTGTTGAAGGCATCCACAGGTCTGCCTTGTGGTGCTGGGTAGGGAGGTGCCATTATGTTGAGTAATATATGATGGAGAAATGAGAGAGAAAGAGAAGCTTCATGTGCTGTGGAAAGAGGCAGATCTGAAGAAGCAAATGTGGTAAGGAGCAGGTTGAAGTGGGTGGCCTGTGTGCCACCTGGGGCCAGGGTTATGTCTGGGCCTGGGAAACTGCATAGGGCCACATCTGGGTCTGTGGTCCTACTGCAGCTGGGATCTGTGTTGACATCCATGCCCTGTATTGCCACCAAAGGCCACAAGGATGCCTGGGGTCTGGGCTGCCACCTTTGGCCATTTTGGTGTCCAAGGGCCATGACACTGCTGGGAACCATGCTGATCTTAGTGATTTGTGCTGCCACCAGGGGACATGATGACATCCAGGTTTGAGCTGCTATCAAGGGTCATGTCTAGGCCCATGGCTCTACAGCAGCCAAGGTCTGTGTTAATGTCCATAGCTTCAGTAACTACTGAAGTCTGTGCAAATGCCCAGGGTCTGATCAGCCATCTGAGTCTATGTTGATGTCTGAAAGCCAAGGTGCTAATGGGGCCACGCTGAACAGAGTGACCTATGCTGCCCCCTTGGGGCTGTGGTGACATCTGAACCCAGACTTTAGTTTAGAGTCATGATTGAGTCTGTGTTCCTGCTAGTCAGGGTCTGTGTTGATGTCCACAGCTCCTGTTATCGCCAAAGTTCATGCAAATACCTGAGGTCTACACTGTCACCTGAGGCCTGGTGGAGGTCTGAGGGTCATGCTGCGGCTGGGGCCATATAGATCTGTGTGTCCTACACTGCCTCTAGGTGTCACAATGACATCTGGGACCAGGCTGAGGCTGAGGGCCATGTCTGGGTATGTGGCCATACTGCAGCCAGGGTCTCTCTTGATGTCCTTAGCTTTTGATACTATTGAAGGCCATGATGATGTCTGGGGTTTGGGCCACTATCTGGGGCCATGTTGGTGTCGGTTGACAATACTGCCACTGGGGTCATGCTGATCTGAGTGTCCTGCATCGCTACCTGAGGCCATGATGGCATCTAGGCCTGGGCTGATGCCAAGGACCTTGTCTGGGTCCATGGTCCTACTATAGCTGGGATCTGTGTTGACATCCATTCCCCATATTGCCCCCAAAGGCTAGAAGGATACTCAAGGACTAGGCTATAATCTGTGGCCATATGGCATCTGAGGGCTGGGCTGCCACCCAGGACCATGCTTTTGTCTGGACCAGGTTGCTGCTGAGGGTCATGCCTGTGTCCTTGGCCACTTTAGCCAGGGTCTGAGTTGATGTCTGTGGCTCCTGTTACCACTTAGGATTGTGCAAATGCTCAGGGTCAGGTAAGCCACCTGCTATCATGTTGGTGTCTGAGGACCTTGCTGCTGCTGGGGCCATACTAATGTGAGTGGCCTGTATTGCCACCTGAGCCATGGTGATATCTGGGCCCTAGCTGCTGCTCAGGGCCATGTCTGGGTCTGTGTTCCTTCTGCAGCTGGGATCTGTATTGACGTCACCACAGGGGCTCATAGGAACCATGCATGTTGAAATCTTAGCAGTGCTGTGCTGAGCCTCCCTGCCTCTCATTTGCACTGGAAAAGTTGGCTCTGCCCTTGCTGGATCCTGCAGCAGGAGAGATGGCCCCACTCCTCACCACAGGTGTGGGAGAATTGGTCCTGATGGCATAGGTGAGGAGAGCTGGCCTCACCCCTTGCCGGAGGCGGGCAGTCCCTATGACTAGGACTGCCCAGCTCAGCTACCACTCAGAGCCACACCCTAGGCCTTGGGTTCGCCCACTCTAACATCTACCCTAACGATGACCTGCTGGAGAGCGTGGAGGGACTGGTCCTGAGGAACCATAGCTGCAGGATCTCCATGACTCAGGGCAACAGCAGGATCTCTGAGAGGAGTCTTGGTGAGGGTCCAGTGAGGATGGTGTCTCAGATGTCTTGAGCCAGTGAAAGCAATGAGCATTTGTGGGTGGGACGGATTGGACAAAAGAGCATACTGCTTGACTTACCACAGCTCCCAATGCTGTCACAGAGACAGGAAAGATGGAGGAGTGGGGTGGCTTTTTTGTTTGTTTTCAAATAATTGTTCTTTTGGGTAGTGGTGCAGGGGTGAGGGGTATGGCACAAAATCAAAATTTTCTTATAATAAAAACCTGGAGCCAGATATTGGGGCAAATGCTGAAAGATCAGAGAAGCAAAGGAACAAGCCACAACCACTTCTCACCTCGCCAACTCCATGAATCCTCTGACTGAATGCCTTTGAGTCTTCAGCTGAAAGGCCTCAAGTTCCTGTCTCCTTTATGCCTTTCTCTGCCCAGCCATATCACTTCCTGTCTCAACCTTTCTAGTGCTGGGATTAATGGCGTGTGTGCTTCCCAAACACTGGTAGCAAAGACATGAGCTCTCAAGTGCTGGGATTAAAGGTGTGTGCTACTATTTCTTTTAGACCTGATTAATCTCATGTAGTCTAGGGTGGCCTTGAACTCACAGAGATCCAGATGGATCCTGCCTCTGCCTCCTGAGTGCTAGGATTAAAGGTGTGTGCCACCACTGCCTGGCCTCTATGTTTAATCTAGTCCTCTGATCTTCAGACAAATTTTATTTGTTAACAAGTAAAACAAAATATCACCACAGAGGGGAGGATATGGAGGAACTTGAGGTGAACAGGATTGGGGTGCATTGTGGGAGCCCACAGAGGTTTCCTAGTGAGATCTGCGCTTGCTTTACCCAGCAGAATTGCATAGGAGGATTATTGGACCACGGGCCTGTGTACCACGTGTTTGGAAGGGTCTACACTTGGCTGAATCTAGCAGGGGGAGGTCTTTTGCCTCACCCCTTGACATTGCTATAAAAATCCCCTTTGAATAAAGTTCTGAGCTGGTGGGTATTGATCCAGGTCCTCCCAAAGCTATCTTGTGTTTCTGTCTTTCCTCTTGTCGGCTATGCCTATCATTCTACCTAATATTTCTTATTCCTCTCTCCTCATAGGAACCCTGTAAAAGGTAGGGGCTGTTCCCCTACAGTGCATGATGTGAAATCCCCTAGGAATCAATAAAGAATTATATTATTATAAAAAAAGCATTTCTTAATAGAAATGTCTCGTTTTCAGGGCTTAGAATGTGTCCACCCAGTGAAGGAAGCTCATGCTCCTGTGAAAATTCAGTCAGAGGCTTTTCCTAGTAGATTCCATCTGCCTGAGCAAGAATCTATGTGAACACTAAATTCCTCCAGTTGTAACAGAGATCATGATGACAGAAGAGCTTTGAACCATCTGTGGAAGCAATTAAACTCTAGGATAAGTGTGGGATTCCTGTAGACTCCAGGGCCTAGAATATAATGCTAATATTTATTCTTCCAACAAACCGCCACATTCCCTGAACAATGGGCACAGTCTTCCATCATTACAACCACCCTGTAGAGCTCAACCTCCTCTCTCTCTACCAGAACAACATATTGGTTATACTGATCTCACCCATGTACTTCAAGATGTCCATGCTATCTCAAAATCACAGCCCAACCACAGCTGCCAAGTCATTTAGACATGTTAACATTCAATTTCTAAGTTAAAGAAACTAAACTTGGATAGTTATGGAAATGTTCAGTGAGATCCATTATTCCCCAACTAATAACCTACAAATCATCTCCTTAAAACTAATCATCTCCTTAAAACCTGACATTTTTGAAGTAATAAAAACCAGGACTATTTATTAAGTAACAGAGGAAGAAGAGAGGAAGAAGACACCCAAATCTCAAGGTCTACAGGTTTTTATTCAGTATGTATGAATTTGAGATTACTGAGAAGTTTTTTTTGTTGTTGTTGTTTTTGTTTTTTGAGACAGGGTTTCTCTGTGTAGCTTTGCGCCTTTCCTGGAGCTCACTTGGTAGCCCAAGCTGGCCTCGAACTCACAGAGATCCGCCTGGCTCTGCCTCCCGAGTGCTGGGATTAAAGGCGTGCACCACCAACGCCCGGCGAGATTACTGAGAAGTTGTTGGATTTATTTTAAGAAGGCATCTATGTTCACAATTGTACCATCAATACACATTTTCTTAGGAAGTTATAATCCAGAAACAAATTATTTATTACTGAATCCAATCTAAATGCCATTGGTGAAGGGAAGTTGAATGTTTCTGGAATTCCCTTCATATTTACACATAGCATTAAAGGAGGTTTGGAAAGAATTCAGATCCCAGATGCTTTGCAAAATAATGATTTGCTTGATGTTTGAGGCTGAGAGGAACTGCCTTCCTCGTCTTATCATCCACTGAAGTGTACTGAATGAGGCTTCCTCCAGATCCTGGGGCTATC
>CABHPQ010016064.1:0-11274 GCA_902168405.1 Peromyscus aztecus | reverse complement strand
GATGTTCCCTTTTTCTGATGATTTCCTGTAATTGTATGAATAATGAAGTTAATTCTGTATTATCAGGAATAAATTCAGCAGTTTCAATTTGTAAAACAACTCTCTCTGCATATTGAGAATCAGTGACTATATTGAGGGGTTCTGTGAAGTCCATCAGTCCCATAATGGCATACAGTTCTGCCTTTTGTACAGATCTGTATGGACTTTGTACCACTTTACTTAAGTCTCCTGATTTATATCTGCTTTCCCTGATTTATTTGCATCAGTATAGAATGTGAGGACTCCGGAAATTGGCTTTTGTTGTACAATGTGAGGAAGGATCAATTCAGTCTTCTTTATGAATTCTATTTTCTTGCTTTTGGGATAGTGGTTGCTAATCTCTCCCAAAAAGTTACTGCAGGCTCTCTGCCAGTATTCATTATCTTCCCATAGTGATGAAATCTCCTCATTAGTTAAAGGTACTACAATTTCTGCTGGGTCCATTCCTGTCAACTGGCAGTCTTAATTTACCTTTTTGAATCAAATCTGAGATCTTTTCTATATAAGTCTTTAATTTCTTATTTGGTTTACGTGGTAGGAATATCCATTCCAATATAATATCTTCCCTCTGCATCAAAATACCTGTGGGGGAATGTCTGGAGGGGAATATGACAAGAATGCATTTAAGTTCTGGATCCACATGATCCACATGTGCTTCTTGAATTGTCTTTTCTACTAGAGCCAATTCCTTCTCAGCTTCGGCTGATAATTCTTTTGGGCTATTTAATTCTTTGTCCCCTTCTAGAGTATTAGCCAGATTTTGTAGTCCATCTTTGGGTATTCCCATGATACCCAGTAAGTTGGAAATGTTTCCTAATAACTTTTGAAAATCATTAAGAGTCTTCAATCGATCACTCCTTAGTTGTATCTTGTGGGGTCTAATTTTTTGTAGCTCTATCTTATATCCTAAGTAATTAATAGAATCTCCTCTTTGCATTTTTTCAGGAGCAATTTGCAGTCCCCAGCTAGGCAAACCTTTTTTTACTTCTTCAAACATGCTCTTTAATGTGTCTAACTTTGGATGATAGGATATTATCCATATAGTGATAAATTATCGATTGTTGAAACTTTACACGAATTATCTCCAATGGTTTCTCCACAAAGTATTGGCACAAAGTAGGGCTGTTTAACATTCCCTGTGGGAGGACCTTCCATTGATGTCTCTTGACTGGCTGGGAATTGTTCTAATTAGGTACTGTGAAGGCAAATTTTTCTCTATCATTTTCTTGGAAGCGTATGGTAAAGAAACAGTCTTTAAAGTCAATAACTATTATAGGCCATTCTTTGGGTAGCAGAGAGGGCAAGGGCATCCCAGTCTGTAGGGAGCCCATTGGCTGAATTACTTTACTAATAGCTCTCAGATCTGTCAGCATTCTCCAATTACCAGACTTTTTTAAAATAACAAATACAGGAGAATTCCAAGGGCTGGTAGATTCTTCAATGTGTTGTGCATTTAACTGCTCTTGAACCAGCTGTTCTAAAGCTTGTAGCTTCCTTTTTGTCAAGGGCCATTGTCCAACCCAGACAGGTTTATTAGTTAGTGATTTTAAAGTTAAGGCAGTTGGTACTTCTGAGAGTTCAGCAGCAGTTGTGCTCTGTTTGTATACAGCCTGAAGGGTTGGTTTTATAGCATGTTATGATATTATTCCTAGAAACATGCATTGGTCAGTATTCCTTTTCTGAGAGTGTAGGAATTTTAATCTGGGTATTCCACTGTTGTAACAGATCTCAGCCCCAAAGATTTACTGCTACATTTGCTACATATGGCTTCAGCCTTCCTCTCTGTCCTTCTGATCCTATGCATTTAACCCATCTTGAACTCTGTTTTCTCTGAGATAGGGTGTCAATCCCTAAAAGTTGGACATCTACTTCTTGAAGAGGCCAATTAAGATGCCATGATTTCGGTGTAATTATAGTCACATCTGCGCCAGGTCCTCCAGAGCCAGTCCATTAATTCAAATTCTAAGCTTTGGTCTTTGTTCATTTATGGAAGTCTGCCAAAATATTTGTTTTATAGTGTTCTTTGTAAACTGTGATCCATCTATCAGAGCTGTTTTATCATCCATTGCAGTATTGGTTTTTACATTAGGCATTGGTTTATTCAGTTTTCCTGGAGAGGAATTTCTTCCACAGTGGCTGGGAATGTTCATACTACCTTTGATTTTGGGGCCTGCAAGTCCCCTGAGGCATTTCCCACCAGTAAAGGGTTGCCTCGTATATCTATTTTTGATCTGCACTCATTCGTCCAATGTCGGCCTTTGCCACACCTTCTACACAATCCAGGAGGTGGTTGGGGTCTCCTGTTTAGGCTATTCCTAGAAGGAGTGTTACTTCTAGGAGTACCCCATGCACAGTTTTTACTTATATGACCTGGTGTACCACATTTAAAACATTTGGTACCACCGGGCCTTCTTTCACCTCTGGGATTGTCTCTCCTATCCAAGCCTCATTACTGTACTTAAGAGACTCAATACCATTAGTATACTGAATCCATTGTTCCAAAGGAGCTGATCTGATCTTTAATGGTGTAAGTATTCTTCTGCATTCTGCATTAGCATTGTCGAATGCCAAGGACTCAGTTAATACTTTTCTTAATTCTTTATCTGATACAGCTTTGTTATAGCTGTGTTCAGCCTTTGCAAAAAATTGGTGAAGGGTTCATGCAGTCCCTGAAATATATTTGTGTATACCTCAGTTGGTTTTCCAGGTTCTGGAATTTTTTCCCAAGCATTTAGAGCTGCTGTACGGCATAGGGATATTGTATGCTCATCATAAGTGGCTTGTACATTCCTGTCAGTGAAACATCTCTCACCAGGTATTTGATCTTGGGAGATCACAAAACCTCTATGTTTACCTTGTTGTTCTAAATTTTTTGCCTGTTCTCTCAACCAGCTTTTCCACTGTAACTGCTGGCTATATTCTAGAACAGCTGAAATTAACTGATGCCAGTCATCTGGAATGATTCTATGTGAGGTAGACCACTAATTTAACATCTGTTTTACATGTGTGAAGTGTATCCCATATGTAACTACTGCTTCCTTTACATTTTTAAAGTCCCTTGTTGAAATTGGTTGTAATGCATATGTATCATATGGCTCGAGGAGTGTGTCATCTGCTGGCTTCTCATGGATGATAACAGGATACGCCATTGTATGAGAGCCATTTGGAGATGTTACAACCTCTATGGTCTTGCCCTTCTGCTTATTAGGTCCCTTATCACGTTTACTGAGAGTTTCTTCTAGGGCTTGCAAATGAGCACCTAGGGTCTGTTTTAGGGAGTGAACCTCCTCTCTTGCGAGGGACTCCAGATTTCTCATGGAATCATAGAAGTTTTTATATTCCTCAGAAACACATGATTCTATGGGCCTTATCTTATCAACTAATGATAATCTTTCTTCCTTATATAGTGTCTGAGTAGCTACAACTTCACTCTGGAGAGTTAGTGCTCTATCCATTAAATATTTATAATTAATAACCAATAAAATCAATTTTGGGTAAAGCCTGTTCTGTAAATCCTGATTAGCAAATTCCAGAGAAAGAATCTTTTCCTGTAAGCTTTCATTGATATATTTGAAAGCAGATTCCAGAAAGAGATTCTTTTTCTGTAAGCCTTCATTGCTATCTTTTAAAGCAGATTCCAGAAAGAGATTCTTTCTCTGTAAGCCTTCATTGGTGTCCTTTAAAGCAGATTCCAGAAAGAGAATCTTTTTCTGTAAACCTTCATTGCTATCTTTGAAAGCAGATTCCAGAGATTCTTTTTCTGTAAGCCTTCATTGGTGTCTTTTAAAGCAGATTCCAGAAAGAGAATCTTTTTCTGTAAGCCTTCATTGCTATCTTTGAAAGCAGATTCTAGAAATAGAATCTTTCTCTGTAAGCCTTCATTGCTATCTTTCAAAGCCTGTATCAGTCCCAATAATGACTCATCTTTGTTCTTATTATTAAACCCGTGTTTGAACACTGTGTGAATTATTACGATGAATGCCAAAATGGTACAGGCCAAATATGCCTGAAGAAGGCCATATATTTCCAGGAGAATGTCATTCATCATACAGACAAAAAAGTTTTTAAATTCTTGTGAGGTAATGTTGTCGGTTGTATATTTCCAGGAGAAGGTCATTCATCATACAGACAAAAAAGTTTTTAAATTCTTGTGAGGTAATGTTGTCGGTTGTATATTTCCAGGAAAATGTCATTCATCATACAGACAAAAAAGTTTTTAAATTCTTGTGAGGTAATGTTGTCAGTCGTATATTTCCAGGAGAAGGTCATTCATCATACAGACAAAAAAGTTTTTAAATTCTTGTGAGGTAATGTTGTCGGTCGTATATTTCCAGGAAAATGTCATTCATCATACAGACAAAAAGGTTTTTAAATTCTTGTGCGGTAATGTTGTTGGTCGTATATTTCCAGGAAAATGTCATTCATCATACAGACAAAAAGGTTTTTAAATTCTTGTGAGGTAATGTTGTCGGCCATATTACAAGAATTACTCAAAATTTGTTAATCAATTTTAAAATATAAAATTATCAAGTACTTTTACTTGAAATAAGACACTGCTTTGCCAATCTTACCTTTCTGCAGGGGTGTAGTAGGACTTTTCACCCAGAAGGAGGCATTGGTGTAGCGCTAAAGCAGGTCCTGTTGGATGCCTTTGGAGTTAGCACTGGCAGAGGGCAGTTTTTCCGGTGACCCCCTGGAGCTTCAGGGCATGGAGACTTCCAGGCCACTCTAAGCCCCTCTGTGCCTCTACAGACAATAGCTCCAAAACCCTGCTAGGGACAAGAGACAATGCCCTGTCTATTTTAACTAGGTGAAACTGTAGAAGCCTTGGCTAGAGCCAGAAGCTAGCACTCAGGGAGGAGGCAGAATGCCCCACTCACAGCGATTTCGCTGGTCGGGGGTTAAACTTGCCACGGAACTGTGATGGGATTAGCTCCTTTTCAGGAATGGAACCATGTAGGTTTTTCCTGGTTTTATGGAACTCTGTATGCATTTAACCTGCAGCTTCAAGCACCAGCCAGCTGGGGAGGAAACTGAGGGCGGGAGCCACTCAGGCCTTTGGAATTTGCCCCATGTGAGTGCCAGATATTGGTGAAATTATTAAAGCCACTCCACATAGTTAAAAGGAAGATTTATTTAGTGGGTAACTTACAAATGAAGGGATAGGTAGGTCACAGGTTCTGGGGAAGGTGAATCACAGTCCAGCGGTGTTCTCTGGAGCTCTGCTCGGTCAGCCTCCACCATCCAGGGTCCAGGAACAGAGAGAGAGCTGGCCCATCCAGCTCTCAGGTCTACAGGGTCCTCCATTGGCCCCGCCTTGTAGGCGTGACAGTTGCCAAAGCCTCAATGGGGGTTGGAACTTCCAGATCAAAGCTGGAATGGCTACCCACTACATAGAATGTCTATTGAAAATTGACTCTGATATTTCTTTAGGGGATTTTGACCATGTTGTACAAAACTGTCACCAAGATAAAAATGAGTCAAGTACTTCAAGATACATGTTTGTTAGGTAATTTACAAAGGCATTCAATTTTGAAAAAATGGATATTTTCCTATCTCACTGGAGATAGGAAACAACATTCCTTCTCAGCATTACAGATACTGGTTCTGCTAATGTTCTCCATAAAGTAACACAGTCTTCTGCTCTCAAATGCTAAACATTCACTGGAAAAAATATGCCTAATATGTATATCTAGGTCCTAGGTTCTCACAACCAAACAATAATAAAGGGCATGTTGTTTGTTGGAGAAACATGTAATTGGTCCATGATATCAGTCTTCACTTCTCTTATGGAGGGCATTTAAAATTAAAAATAAATGAAAGAAGGAAGAAGAAACTGAAGAAATAAAAGGAAAAACAATGAAAACAAAGACAAATATTAAAATAAAAGTGGAAACAAAATACAGCCTAGTCTCAGATCAGCATATGACTATATATTCAATGGGTTACCTGGGCGTCAGTTATGAAAATGGATTCTCACTTGGCAAGGACCAGTTTTCAATGCACAGCAAAGGAATTTGCAAAATTTATGCAGCTTGTAGGCACTTTTCCCTCTCATTGTATTGGTGACTATATGGGTAATTTTTTGTTTTACTTTGTCAGTCACTCATGCAATAACTGTAATTTTCCCTGGAGATTCTATTTTTTTTCCTCAAATATTTTCCCTAAGATTTAACAGAAGCTAATGTTTCTGAAATGTTTTATCTGGAGTTACTAACTACAACTCTTAATTCTGGGAACTTTTCTTACTCAAGATACTCAAACATGTTTCTTGAAGTACTTGACTCATTTTTATCTTGGTGACAGTTTTGTACAACATGGTCAAAATTCCCTAAAGAAATATCAGAGTCAATTTTCAATAGACATTCTATGTAGTGGGTACCCATTCCAGCTTTGATCTGGAATTTCCAACCCCCAGCTCATAAGACAGCTAGGTATATTTGAGAAAACGCTTGTAATACTAACCATGTCTTACATTTCTGGAACAACTGTAAGGCATGAATAAACAGAACAGAGAAAAGCCTTAGAAATACACATTGTGCCCACTGTTTAAAGTAAGTTTCCTGGACACCAAGCTTATAGAATCAATTATAGATCTATTATAATCCAAAGAGAAAAATGCAACACCCCAAGTGTGTCAGGGAATTGAACTTGGACCTGGAAGTATCTGTTCACAAGCCATTAACTGGAGAATGGATAATATGGCAGGGCATCCACTCAGATTCTCTGGGGCCAAATTGGTGGGTGGACTGTGGTATCCTTCTTAAGGACATCACTAAATGGAACCCCGAAGATCTGGGATTGTTCTTACCCCAGGCCAGATTCACTGCAGTCGCTTAGCAGGCAATCTGGAAGAGGTGAAGACCAGCTTGCTCAGTAAGTCATTCAACTCAAACCAACAACCTATAAAGGGACCCAGGATCCCTTCCAAGTATTGTTGAGATAAATGAACAATTTTTTGATACTACAAATCTCAGAAGTTATATTATTATAAAATTCTAAAATGTCTAAAATCTCTTCCTTTTTAATTTGAGAAAATTGTGAACTGTTGCTGAAATCTGCTTAGGTTTTTCTTTTCTAGCTCTGTGTTTACTGTGTATCTGTAACTTTTTATATCTGCATGAAAAAATTGCTCTGTAACTTAGATCATTATATGCTGGTACTAGTTTCAACCTCTCAGTTCCATTGGAGTCAAGTCTCATTGTTGAGGCACATTTGCTGCCAGGTCTGAAAACTTTGCTTACAACCCTATCTCTGCGAAGTTTCTTGTTCTATGCTGCCACCAAGAAGAATGGCACCTGCTGGCCATAAACACATATGTGTTTGGTAATAGGAACTCTTAAAAGAGCTGCCTGTTTTTGCCACTATCACCAATCCAGAAAGCTCACCACAACAAACAGCCCATTGGAGAAAAGGCATGCTTCACTCTGTTTTTGTGTATCTAGAATCATTGTTTAAGCTTTGTCAGGTTTATGTGAGAATTTCAGTTCCATAATGGACATCATTTGTAATCAGATGTTTCTCATCCACTGGACTATTCCCAAATGTTTCCCTGGTATTCCTATTTCCCTGGTGTTTGCTTTCTAACTAATTTACTCATAGGATTACTGTTAGTTATAAATTCTCAACCAATAGCTCAGGTTTATTACTAGTTAGCTCTTACATTTTAAGTTAACCCATATTCCTTGTTTATTCTCTGCCATTTGACAATACTTTATTAGTGTGGCATATTCATTTCCTGATTCCTCTGCATCTGGATCATGATGCCTCTCACTCCCTCCACCTTCTTTCCATTATTCTGAGTTTGACTTTCCCAACTAACTTCCTGCCCAGCCTGACAGCTGTTTATTAGCCAAAGAGAGTAATATATATTTACAGTACACAGAAAGATGATCTTTCTGAGAACCACTAGAAAAGGCATCAATTTATGAATATTGTAGAATATCATTACAAATATTTTCATTAATTTTTCCAGTTCTTTGGTTCTCCTTACTACTCTGAGATAACCAGTTTTAATGTATCTTGTTTTGTCCTGTTTGCCTGGCATTTCTTGCTCCCCTACCCTTTTCTAAAGGGAAAATGGAGAGGGGGTGGATTTGGGGAGAAGAGAAGGTTGTAGGAAGATGGGAGGAGTAGGGAGTAGGAGAAATGTGGGTGAGATGTTTTATATGTGAGATGAATCCATTTTCAATAAAAAGAAAAACGTTATCTACAGGAATCAAATTGAGTTCATTAGAGATATGTAGGAAAATACAACACATATTAACCAATAATATAATATATCACATAAAAACATGAAAAAAGAAAAATCTACAAAATTATTTCATTAGATACAGAAAAAGCCTGTTATAAATTCTATCATCATAGGAATACCATGAATATACCTAAATGCAATAAAGATAATTTATAGCAAGCCCGTAGTCTACATTCACCTAACTAGACAGCAATGAAAAACATTTACATTAAAATCACAAACAAGATATGGATGCTCACTAAGTCTTTATCTTTTCAATATTTTCCTTGACATCTTAGCTGGAACAATAAGACAACTGAAGGAGAACAAGGAGTACAAGTTTAAAGGAAAAATTATAGTATATTTATTTGCACGTGGCATGATATCATACAACAGAATGAATCTTTGTGTGTGTGAATATGTGTGTGTACCCATACATTGCCATTATCATAAATATACTATATATAATGCATTTGTCATTGTACAAGGGATATTATATTATATTTAGGCAAAATTATGACCTTGTTATTGTTTTTGTTGTTGTTGTTTGTTTGTTTTGTTTTGTTGGTTGGTTTTTTTTTTGCTGTGGATATCACTCTGTATAAATAAAACACTGATTGGCCAGTAGCCAGGCAGGAAATATAGGTGGGATAAGCAGAGAAGAAATTCTGGGAACATGAAGACTGAGTCAGGAGATGCCAGCTGGCCATCCAGAGTTTGTTGCTATTTGATCTAATGGATCAGGCCTCTTGCTATCTAGTTCTTATATCTTAAATTAACCCATTTCTATTCATTTATAAGCTGCCACATGGCTTGTGGCTTATTGGTACTTTTACGCCTAGCTTCCTCTGTGTCTGGCTGGCAATCAATCAGAGCAACACATTCACAGCATACAGAACATATCCACAGCACTTCCCCTTTTCTTCTTTTTTTCATAAAGGAAAGTTTTAATTTTAATATAGTGAAATTACATATCACAAAACAATTATCAAGTAAGAATTACAGTTACAATATCTAGTTTATAATAATAGCCTATTTGTATTTGGCAAAATTAAATAAGGTATCCTATCTATCCTATATTTGTGAGTCTAAGATTTTATATCAAATTTATCTTTTATCATAACTAAGAAAATTATAACTATTTAGTCTTTAACTACATCAAACACCTCAGAAGGATATACTACTAACTGAGAAATGGGAGAAGGACACAAGCAACTTTGGGAGACTTGTAAGGGTAGACTGAGACAGCTGGCAACCTGGAAAGTCATCCAAATTTGCTCTGTAAAGCAAGCCTAGAGTCTCTCAATCACTTTTGTCTATGTCCTGTAGAATGTTTGGCAGTTTCCTCTGCAAAGCAGGAATCTGACGGATCATATTGCCAATCAAAGTTCAGTGGTCATCTTCCAATAGGTCCTGCATGTCCAGTTGATCAAGCAGTCCAGACAAGAACATTTTCTTGCCCAAATGGCTATTTTTGTCAAGAAGAAGATAAACTCCATATAGAGTATATTTGAAGTCCATCCTCCTCTCTAAAGTACATAGGTGCTGCCAGGAGCAGACAGTCGAAATTTTTTAAAAATGTTTTAAATGTCATCCTCTGCAGGTCTTTGAAGTGTTTGAAGATTACCTACCTAATTGAATTATAAGTATGTATACCTAGAAATCTTAACATGAATATGTTTGATTATCATAAAAGACTAGTTATTAATATATTTCTTAATTATTGATTACAATTTAAATTAGCTGCACAAACATAATACCTTCCACAAGAGTAGATATATACACATAGTTTAAAAAAATTAATTTTAAATTTGTATCAATAAACTAAGATCTATAGCAATGTAAAATATTTCAAAAAAGTTGTTACTCTTTAAAGGTAGGTTCATTATCACTCAAAAAAATCCCTTCTCTTTCTCACCTATTGGATTCCTGGAACTCCACCTTTGGGCCTGGCCATGGATGTCTGCAACTGCTTCCATCAGTAATTGGATGCGAGTTGTAGCATGACAGTTTGGGTTTTTGGCCATCTGATCACCAGAGTAGGTCAGTTCGGGGTTTTCTCTCGACCATTGCCAGTAATCTATTGTGGAGGTATCTTTTGAATTTCTGGGAACCTCTATAGTACTTTGCTTCTTCCTATTCCCATGGGGTCTTCATTTATCATGGTCTCTTTTTCCTTGTTCTCTCTCTGTGTTCTTGATCCAGCTGGCATCTCTAGCTCCCCTAAGCTCCCTTTCACCTGACACTTGCCCTTCATTACCCCCACTCACATCCAGTTTGCTCATGTAAATCTCATCCATTTCTCTGTTGTTGGGCGATCTCTGTGTCTTTCTTAAGGTACTGTTTTCTAGGTAGCCTCCCTGGAGTTGTGAGTAGCAGTCTATTCTTCCTTTGTTTTACATCTAGTATCCTCCTATGGGTGAGTACATACCACGTTTATCTTTCTGAGTCCAGGTTACCTCACTCAGGATGATTTTTTCTAGATCCATCCATTTGCCTGCAAACCTCATGATGTCATTGTTTTTCTCTGCTGAGTAGTACTCCATTGTGTATATGTACCACATTTTATTTATCCATTCTTCAGTTTAAGGGCATCTAGGTTGTTTCCAGGTTCTGGTGATTACAAGCAACGCTGATATAAACAGAGCTGAGCATGTGCCCTTGTGGTATGATTGAACATTCCTTGGGTATATGCCCAAGAGTGGTATAGCTGGGTCTTAGGGGAGATTGATTCCCAATTTTCTAAGAAAGCACCATATTGATTTCCAAAGTGGCTGTACCAGTTTGCATTCCCAGCAAGAGTGGAGGAGAGTTCCCCTTGCTCTACATCCTCCCCAGCATAAGCTGTCTTCAGTGTTTATGATCTTAGCCATTCTGACTGGCGTAAGGTGGTATCTCAGAGTTGTTTTGATTTGCATTTCCCTGATGATTAGGGATGTTGAGCAATTCCTTAAATGTCTTTCAGCCATTTGAGCTTCCTCTGTTGAGAATTCTCTGTTTAG
>CABHPQ010016062.1:0-11456 GCA_902168405.1 Peromyscus aztecus | reverse complement strand
TGTGTGTGTGTGTCTGTGTATCTGTGTGTGTCTGTGTATGTGTGTGTGTGTCTGTGTCTGTGTATATGTGTGTGTGCACATGCACAAGCGCGTGAGCCATGGAGGCCAGAAGACCCCCAATTTACAGGTGGCTGTGAGCAACCCAGTGTGGATGCTGGGCACCCAACCTGGGTCCTCTGCAAGAGCAGCACACACACATACACAGACACACACAGATACACAAACAGAGACACACACACACACATGCGCGCACACATGCGCGCGCGCACACACACACATACACACACACACACACACACACACACACACACACACACACACACACATGGCCTACCATCTAGCAAGGAAAACAATTCTAAATAAAATGCTATTTTATTTCAAAACTGCAAGTTTTATTGTGATATTTATGTACCATTGAGATGGCCGAATGGCAGCTTTGAATGCTTGGACAGAATTGAAGAAGTAGGAAAGAAAACTGAGTTATTTACAAAAGTTATACAGGGCCCAAAATAAATCTTCACTGATTTCTTACAAAGATTGTCCTCAGCAGTAAATAGAATGACACCAAAATCAGAAGCTATAGAGGTGACAGTTCATCAACCAGCATGACCATTCAATTTAAATTAACTGATACAACTAACAAATGATTTTCATTTAATCAGATATAACTTGCCAAAAGGAAACCTTCCCAAAGTTAGGGTGGAGGGAGGGTTTTGTTTTTTGTCTTTCAGGAGAATGAAGGCTAAGGAACCTGAAGAACACTGAACAAATGAGACATCTGAAGAAAAAGGATAAGTTTTCCAGAAAAAAAATGTCTGGAGCTTTCAGGTGTGCTGTTAAGTCACTAGTGTAAGATTTCTCCATCTTCTTCATGTGGTCACTTAGTGCTATGAATTTTCCTCTTAGCACTGCTTTCGTAGTGTCCCTTAAGTTTGCGTAGGTCGTAATTAACTTTCATTGAGTTCTAGGAAGTCTTTAATTTCTTTCTTTATTTCTTCCTTGACCTGTTCGTGATTCAGTTGAGAATTATTCAATTTCCATGCAATTGTCAGCTTTCTGTAATTTTTGTTGTTGAAATCTAACTTTAAGTCATGATGATCCGATTAAATAAAAGAGGTTATTCCATTTTTTTTGAATCTGTTGAGATTTGCTTTGTGACCAAGTATGTGGTCGATTTTAGAGAAGGTTCCATGGGGTGCTGAAAAAAGGTATATTCTTTTTCGTTAGGGTGGAATGTTCTGTAGATATTGATTAAGTCCATTTGAGTCATAACATCTGTTAGATCCCTTATTTTTCTGTTAAGTTTCTGTTTGGCAGATCTATCCATTGGTGAGAGTGGGGTGTTGAAGTCTCTCACTATTAATGTATGGGGTTTGATATGTGATCTAAGCTTTAGTAATGTTTCTTTTACACATGTGGTTACCCTTGTGTTTGGGGCATGAATGTTCAGAATTGAGACTTCATCTTGAGGGATTTTTCCTGTGATGAATGCGTAATGTCCTCCATCTCTTTTGACTGATTTTACTTTAAAGTCTTTCTTTTTTTAGATATTAGGATAGCTACACCAGCTTACTTCTTAAGTCCATTTGATTGGAAAGTCTTTTCCCAGCCTTTTATTCTGAGGTAGTATCTATGAAGTTGAGGTGTGTCTCTTGTATGCAGCTGAAGAATGGATTCTGCTTTTGTATCCATTCTGTCAGCCTGAGTCTTTTTATAGGTGAATTGAGTCCATTGATATTAAGGGATATTAATGACCAGTGATTGTTAATTCCTGTTATTTTTTGGTGGTAGTGTGTTTGTATTTCATTCTTTGGGATTTGCTACTGTGGATTTATCTTTTGCCCGTGTTTTCATGGGTGTATCTGACTACCTCAGGTTGGAGTTTTCCTTGTAGTGCTTTCAGGCTGGATTTGTGGATAGGTGTTATTTAAATCTGATTTTGTCTTGGAATGTCTTGTTCACTCCGTCTATGGTGATTGAAAGTTTTGCTGGGTATAGTAGTCTGAGCTGGCATCTGTGTTCTCTTAGTGTCTGCATTAGATATGTCCAGGACCTTCTGTCTTTCAGAGTCTCCATTGAGAAGTCAGGTGTTATTCTGATGGGTCTGCCTTTATAAGTCACTTGGTCTTTTGCCTTTGCTGCTCTTAATATTCTTTCTTTATTCTGTATGTTTAGTGGTTTAATTATTATGTGCCAACGGGGTAGTTTTTGGGAGTCTAATCTATTTGGTATTCTATAAGCTTCTTGTATCTTCATAGGTATTTCCTTAAGTTGGGAAAATTTTCTTCTATGATTTTCTTGAATATATTTTCTTTGCCTTTGATGTGATATCCTTCTCCTTCTTCTATCCCTGTTATTCTTAGGTTTGGCCTTTTCATAGTGTCCCAGATGTACTGGATGTATTGTGTTATGACTTTTTTGGCTTTAGTGTTTTCTTTGATGAATCTATTTCCTCTATTGCATGCTCTATGCTGGAGATTCTCTCTTCCATCACTTGTATTCTGTTGGTTATGCTTACATCTTTAGTTCCTGTTCATTTACTCAGATTTTCTATCTCCTGAATTCCCTCAGTTTGTGTCTTTTTCATTGATTCTATTTCAATTTTCAGGTCTTGAACTGTTTCCTTCTCATGTTTAATTGCTTTTTCATGGTTTTCTTTAAGATATTTATTGATTTCTTCCAATTTTTGTTTGTCTTTTCCTCCATTTCTTTAAGAGAATTTTTCATTTCCTCTTTAAAGACTCTATCATCTTCATAAAGTTATTTTTAAGGTCACTTTCTTCTGCTTCTTCTATGTTTTGATGTTCAAGTCTTGCTGTTGTAGAACCTCTAGGTTCTGGTGATACCATATTGCTCTTCATGTTGTTATATGTATTTTTGCACTGACATCTACCCATCTCTTCCTCCAATAAGTGCAAGAGGTACCTTTGTCAGAGCGAACTGCTCTTGGTCCAAGCTGTGCTTGCTGTGTCTGTGTCTCGGGGTTCACTCTGGGTCCAATCTTGGCTCTTGGTCTAATTGGAGCTGGCACATTCTGTGTCTCAGGGAGCTGCTCTTGGTCCAATCTGAGCTGGCTGCTTCTGTGTCTCAGGAAGCCTCTTTTAGTCCAATGAGAGCTGGTGGATCCTGTCTCAGGAAGCCACTGGGGTAGCAGGGAGATGGGTAAGTTTGGGGTAGGGTGTGGGTTTTGTAGATTGCAGGGTATGATGGAGGGTTTGGTGGGGTAGCCTGCCCACAGAAGTCTTCCCTGCTGGCCAGCAACTGGATTAAGAAATGTTGGTTAGGTTTCTAATACCAGGCCGATTAATAGTCACAAGAATGGGTGACTATTAATCTGTAAGTCTTATCTACCTAAATAACCTAAGAGCTAAGGGTTTACATAAAGTAAACAATCTTTAAACAAACATACAGTATAGGAACAATGATCTCAAAATTGTGACAATATAATAAAGCATTATTTAATCTATTTCTAGGAGTCATTGTTACCTTTTTCTGTTAATTTAACATACCCTTTAAAGTTAGATTGAATCTTTCTATGACTGCTTGGCCTGTGGGATTGTGTGATATACCTGTAATATACTTTATATTGTAATAAGCAAAAATCTGCTTTATTTTACCAGAGATATATGCTGGAGCATTCTCAGTCTTAATTTGTACAGGTAATCCCATGATGGCCATAACTTCTAATGGATGTGTAATTACAGAATCAGTCTTTTCAGAACTCATAGGAGTTGCCCATTGAAATCCTCAATAGGTGTCAATGGTGTGGTATACATATTTTAATTTTCCAAATTCTGAAAAAAAACACATCCATCTGCCAAATTTCATTTCTTTGTATACCTTTAGGATCATTTCCTATAAGTAATGGAGTTTGGTTATAGAAGGAACAAGTAGAACATATTTTTTTACAATATCCTTGGCTTGCTGCCAAGTGATGGAAAAGTCTTTTTTCAAACCATTGCTACTTATGTGGTTTTTCTTATAACATTCTGAGCCCCCTGCCCCCCCTGCAAATTTACTATTAATAACTGGTCAATCTCACCATTACCTTGTACTAGAGGACCAGTCAGACCAATGTGGGATCTGATGTGTGTTTTATATATAGGGTGTTCCCTATTTCTGATGATTTCTAGTAATTGTGTAAATAGTAAAGTTAATTCTGTTTTATCAGGAATAAATTCAGCAATTTCAATATGAAAAACCTCTCGCTTTGCATATTGAAAGTAAGTAGCTATATTGAGAGGTTCTGTGAAGTCCAATAGTACTCTAAGTATGACACACAATTCTGACCTTTGTCCAGAATTGTTAGGACTTTGAACCAATTTACTTAAATATCCTGATTTATATTCTGCCTTTCCTGATTTATTTGCATCACTATAGAAAGTGAAGACTTCAGAGATTGGTTTTAGCCATACAATGTGAGGAATGACTCAATTGGTTGTTTTTATTTATTCTATTCTCTTGCTTTTGGAAAAACAGTTGTTAATCTTTCCCAAAAAATTACTGTAAGGTTTTTGCCAATACTCATTCTCTTTCCATACAGAGAAGATTTCCTCATTAGTTAAAGGTACTGTAATTTCTACTAGGTCCATTCCTGCCAATTGATGAAGTCTTAATTTTCCTTTTAAAATCAAATCAGAGATCTTTTTCACATATGTCTTTAATTTCTTACTTGCTGCATCAAAATCCCTGTAGGGGAGTGTCTGGAGGGTAGTATGACCAGAATTCAGTTAAGCTCTGGATTCACATGATCCATGTGTGCCTCACATATTTTCTTTTCTATTAGAACCAAAACCTTCTCAGCTTCAGTTGATAATTCTCTTGGACTATTTAAGTACTTGTCTTCATTAGAGTATTGGCCAAATTTACTAGTCCATCTTTAGGTATTCCAATGACAGTCTGTAACTTGGAAATGCTTCCTAATAATCTTTGAAAATCATTGAGTCCACAATCGATCACTCATGATTTATACCTTATGGGATCTAATATTTTTTTATAGATCTATCTTCATCCTAAGTAATTAATAGAATCTCTTTGTATTTTTCAGGAGCAATTTGATATCCCCAATGAGACAAAATTTTCTTTACTTCTTCAAATATGCTTTCTAAATTATCTAGCACAGCTTTCTTTGGCTCCCATTTTCATGAATTCTAGGATGCCTTTAATTTCTTTCTTTATTTCTTCCTTGACCCAGCAGTCATTCAGTAGAGAGTTGTGCAGTTTCCAGGAGTTTGTAGGATATCTGTTGTTGCTGACACTCAACTTTTATTAGTTTTGGTCTGATAGGATGAGAGGTAGTTATTTCATGTTCTTGTATCTGTTGAGACTGTCTTTGTAACTTATATGTGGTCAATTTTGGAGAACGGTCCATGGAGTGCTGAGAAGAAGGTATAGTGAATTACATTCAAATCATGTATCAACATCATATTTTATTAAATTGTCTGTGTTGTCTTAGAAAATAGTTGTATCTGCTATGAGTCATTTGATCACACTTATAAACCTTCTTTTGACGTCTGCACCATATATTTCATTAAAGTCATTCCCACCAGAGGCCAGCTATGGTGTTGGTAATTTTGGGAGGAAAACCCATTTTGTTTTTCCATGTTACTTGTGTTAATTTATTGAGATCTCCCCAATCTCAATTTCTATTGTTATTCTTTTTAGGTTACTTTTTTTTCAACGTTTGTGTTGGGAGTGTTCAGGAGACAGACTAGGATGTACACATTTGTGGTCATGCTTTCATATATTAAACTGTTGATCAAAGCAGCAGACCCTAAATCTAGTTTGTTCTTGTTGCTGAGCACTGTTTGCAGCGACAGTCCCTATCCAGCAGTTAACCCATTCTAATAACTGACTAGCACACGACTATAAATCAGAGACTTGTTCAGTACTGATTAGCTTAGGGAGTAAGGCAACAGGATGTTGATGGTGCTGTGTGCAATGATGTATTGGTTATTTTGTCATGAGTGGACAAGAAAATAAAAGAAAAAGAGCATTCTCAGTGAGACTACCAAGTAGTACAAGTAGTATTATTTTTTGGATGGGAAGTAGAGTAGAAGGGAGAGTTACTGAGGCAAAGTAAAAAAAAAAAAAAAAAAAGGGAAGAGGTGAAATTTGTGGGAGTTTGGTTAGTGGTATAATAAAAACAGGGTATGGATATGTACTCAGATATCATAAACCAGGCCAGTCTCTGGTCTTTGGGAAGTGTAACAGTAAAAGGAGTGGGTATAGAAAAAAAGACAGGAAGGAAAACAGTGAAAAACAAGGAGAGCAAATTTTAAAAGATGTTAGCAGTAGGGGTCAGTATTGGTCGTCTACATTGACTTCCTACACTATATCGATAATACATATTTGTTTTGGTGAGGAAGAGAGCAGGGTGAAGGTGTAAGATAATAAAATCACTCGCAGATAAATTATAGCTGTAGTGGGATAAGAGAAGTGTGGATATGAGGAAATGTGATCATTTGAATATTATTTTGTCTCTTCAGTCTGTTCTCCAGTCCTCTGGTCCTGGTTTGAGCTACCCTCTGTACTGACTTTCACTAGTCCAGCTTCCCCTGCATGTAGACTTTCCTTGACAGCTCTGCTCTGTCAGCTGTAGATAGCCAGTACAAACTCTGTCCTAATGCAGTCTGCATTCCCACAGGGTTGGAGGAGTGGGAGGTTGTGTGGGGCCCAAACCACAGTTTAGAGCTGCTGCTAAGCTTATGCAGTGTTGCTTTTCTCCAAGGGGTACTGAAGGTGGCCATGGCTGCAGTCTCTATGAAGCCCCTTTATCAAATTCCTTCTGGAACAGCTCTTACAGATATTTCTGGGAGGATTGGCCCAGAGACTGCAGCTGTGGTAGGGGTTGCTTTGGTTTTACTTGGAGCAGGAATTCCAGTCTCATGATAGAGGAAGTTCATGGGTCTGATGACATAAGCATTTTGTTGGGCCCTTGATCAAGTCAATTTGAAGACTGAAGAAGTAGCCGTGGGAGTGATGAGATACTCTTTATATAAAGTTAAATGTCTTTAATTCTTTGAGATTTTCATGCAATGTATTTTGAACATATTAATTCCCCAACTCCTCCCTGATTATCCTACCTCTTTACCTACCCTCCTTCATGATTTTCTCCCTCCCTCTTTTCCATCACCTCTCACTCCTTCCCAACATCTCTCTCGTCTTCCCTCCGTCCCTCCCTCCCTTCCTCCCTCCCTCCCTCCCTCCTTCCCCTCCCTCCTCCTCTTCCTACCTTCCTTCCTTCCTTACCTCATTAATTTTGCAATCTGGTTTGTGTTGGAAAAGTCTCTCAGGTGTGGGTCCTTCCCTGGAATGTGGTCAGTACAACAGAAGTCAAATTATTCCTATTTGCAGATAATATGATAATATACACAAGATGTTCCAAAACTGCCACCAGAAAATTTCTAGAAATAACCATTTCAGCAAAGTGACGGGATACAAAATCAACTTATAAAAATCAGTAGGTGTTCTATACAGCAACAACAACATGCAGAGAAAGAGATCATTGAGACATGCCCATCTTCTATATTTTAAATAATTCTTCCTTTGAACATCAATTTTTTCTCATAATGCTTTGTCAAGGCTTTGTTTATTTTTTAACCTTGCATGTCCTTTTTGTATATATTATAATTTTTGGTTTTGTGTCTTTTGGGATGTCTGTGTGTGTGTGTATGTGTGTGTGTGTGTGTGTGTGTGTGTGTGTGTGTGTGTCCCGAGATGTTTCTTGAGCTGTTTCTTTGTCTCTTTTTGTCTGTTTCTTCATTTGTTTTTCGCTGTAATCTGCAGGAAAATGTAATGGAATTCAGCTACTCTCACAAAAGCTACTACTTGGAAAGGTTAAGGACTTTTCCAAAGGTCAAACCATGGCTTAAGAAGTCTTGTTGATATTTTAGCTTTTGTATGCATATTAGCCAATTCCTGCAATGATTTTCTTGTATGCTATGTGTGCTTCCAAGAACTCCTAAGAGTGTATATATATAAAACACCTCTCAATCCTCCAAGGCCAAACAATCTCCTGAACCAAGGTAACACCCTTATGGAAACAACACCTGTCTCCTAGGTCAGGCTAATATCTTAATTTCTTGTGCTATTTAAGCGGAAATCCTCCTTTCTTATACAGCCTTACTAACATTATAGGCTCCTAACATTTTTACCTAACCACTTCTGGGAATGTAGTTTGAGCACATAAATTCTTTTTTTCTGATATATTAGCCAATTTCAGCTCTCAGTTGACCTCCTCCTATACAACTCCCTTTTTTGGTTGTAAAAGAAAGCCTGAGGGTGACTAACTGAGGAAAACTCTTGTCTGCCTTTCTGACCCTGTAGTAATTCAAGCCTGGTGATCTTGCTCTGCCAGAGGATTGCTATTGCTTAGGTTTATAACTAAATACCTGAGAGACTTGAAGAGAACTAAGAGGTATAAGGAGACTTAGAGGAGGATTTTGACTAGAGAACTTGAGGACGAGATGGAAGATGACAAAGAGCCAGATGGGGAAGTACTAGATATGTAAGAATGAGATGAAAAGGACATAGATGAGGCAGAATTAAGATGAGAGAATTAAAATAGAACTTAGAGGGTACAGTAGATAAATATAGAGAGAAATCAGGCAAGAAAGAAGCTAGGCATGAGAACAGAACTGAAGCTGTGTAGATAGGATTTTATCCCAGAGGAAGAAAGTAGATGGACAGAGAGGTTGGTGTATTTAGATTCATTTCCTTAAAATAATACTTGCCATTTGTAGCTTCTTTTCTGGGACCCTGGGAAGATATTATTAAGGCAGGTCCTTAATAATGTTTGAGATGTTTTGTCCTATTGTGCTATTCTGTTGTATTTTACCTAATTTTATTTTATTAACATTATTTTTTAGTTGCCTGTTTGTATCCTAATGAGAGAGAGAAAGAAAGGATGTGGATTCAATTGGTTGGGGAAGTTGGGGAGAATCTATGATGAGGGGAAATTATAATCAGAATATATTGTATTAAAATTTTATTTTCAGTTTAAAAAAAATCAAGATTACCCCAAAACTAAGAGATAGAAATGCATTTCTCATTCTTATATCTTTATATTCATTTAAAAGAATGGTCTATTTTTAATGTTCTAGATTTAATGAAGAATAGACTCTTAGAGTTTATTTCCCCATGTACTCAGGAAAAAGAAAGCAGTTGATGAACAAAAGCACAGCAGCAGGAAAGTGTGTGTCAGGACAGGCACAGTGAGAATCCATTCCCAGTATTTATAGTTGCAGAAAAGTTGGAAAGAAGTAATTAATAAACCTTAACAGGACAACTTTCCCCTCAGCCTGTGCTCTTTTTTGCTCTGTACTTTTGAATTCTGTTTTGGGGGGCTTCCTTAAACCAGGCTTTTGATGAGACTCACCTGGGAGTATTTGCCCATGCAATGTTCACGTTTTCCCTTAACTATGAATTCACTGCTTTGACAGCACGACAATGTTTTACCATTGTTAGAACATTTGCATGATTATATCATATATTTATTTATAAAATTAATAAGTGATACCCATGTGTAAATGTTGTCAACTCATTTTTCCTCATTGATTGTCTTTCCCTCTTACAATTAGTTCAGTGGGAAATATTTATGTCTTCCCATTTCTAAAATAAATGAGTGCTTTCATTCTTTTAGTTCTTATAATTCATGAGGACAAATTGTTCCTCTGTTCTCTGGACAAGAAAGGATCTACTGAGAAGGATTTGATAGGCTTCACTCATGAGCTGCTTTACAACTTCCAGGAAGAATGCAGGATACTTTCCTGTCTTATCTTCCCTTGCAGTCCTCTTAGTCTATAGAACTCATTGATCCTAGATAAAACGGAGACTCCACTGGAAGGCTTTGAGTGAGTAAATAAAAGTGAACACTGGAATTAACAAAATAGCCACAACCGCTGAAGTGTTGTCTTTAACCCAAATATCTCTCTGTGTGAGATAGGTCAAGTGAGGCTCTCAGTGAGACAGCCTTGTGTGAGTGCTTCTCTAAGATAGTGTCCTTCCTAAAATATTGACACTGGAGGCTTTTTTTTTAAATCCAGATTTTACAGATTTAAATGGCTCATTTTCCTCCCCTGCTCTCTCTTTCTCAGATACACACACACACACACACACACACACACACACACACACACACACACATACACACACTTAGCAGATTTCCTCTGCTAGTATTTTCCCACCTTACTTTGTTCTCCTCTCTCTCTCTCTCTCTCTCTCTCTCTCTCTCTCTCTCTCTCTCTGTTTCTGTATATCTATTTTTAATCTCTGGGTGATCTGTGATTATATTTTATGACCTTGTTAAATCATATTTTAGAAACAGATAAAAGAGTATATTATCTTAATTAGAAATCTGGGTGGATGGAACTGTTTCCTCAAAATCAAGAAACTGTGTCAGACTGATCCCTTGTTTTTATTTGCTATCCAAGGTACCGTGTTTACCTACATTCCAAAGATTTCTTGTGTATCTTTCATAAAATGTTGGTCTTCTCAAGAGTTATGTACATCACCTTGTCATTTCTTCTGTTTTCCGGTAAGTTGTTTTTCCTGTCCTGGATCAGAGCTTTAGGCATATTCTAAAAATTTCAGGGAGATAAATCTCTGAAAAACCACAAAAGAATGAATGAGCTTGTCTTATTTGTGTTGCAGTCCTTAAATGGACTTCTTATAAAGATCTCTAAAATTACAGAAGTGGATTGCTTTTCTAACTAGTCCACACTGGAAAAAGCTACAGAGAGCAGAGGATTAGAACAGGCTACATAGACTTTCAGTCTCTCCTACTACTACTCCAGATTTCTAACTAAATCCTATTGGTAAATGCAAAGTCAAGACAAAAATAATGTCTTTAAATATGCTATTCTTTGGAAATCCAATTTGTTTGACAGCCTTAGACACTCTAAGTCAAGGCCTCCATTAGGAGGTGTTTCATACTCAGTCTAGTTCAAGACTGACTGTGAACTTCAAAGTGAGGATTTGTGAAATGTTATCTAGAACCTTGAAATTACAGCTGATTAATTGTTTTCCAACTTATGTGAATATATGAAAGACATTTTGAACTCTGAGGTGAGGGCATTCTACTTAAAAAAGTTATATAATGTTAATAAACCCAGATCTATTAACAAATGGAACAGGATACTTTTGTATAGGAGCATAGTATATAGTATTACTTTTCACAGAGCTATATATATTTGGAAATTACAATTGTTTAGTTTTGCATGTATTTTTAGTTAATGTTTTACCACTGTCACAAAATTCTCTTTTATTACTTACAAGTGAACGCAATTTACATCAATGTCTGCTACATTTATATGTAGGTACTTCCCACCATAAACAAAGTGGACAATATTGTTTTATACTTTTTTATCTGTCTTCTCTTCTCTGTTTTCAGAAAGTTTTCTTATAATATCAGCAATTACCTGGAATGAAGTAAGTTACTATTATTTTCTATGGAA
>CABHPQ010016052.1:0-11534 GCA_902168405.1 Peromyscus aztecus | reverse complement strand
CATCCTGGGCTACCAAGTGAGCTCCAGGAAAGGCGCAAAGCTACACAGAGAAACCCTGTCTTGAAAAACAAAAAAAAATTATTAAAGTTTTGATAGCCATTTTCATAATAGCTCTTACTAAGAAACTTCTGATTGACATTTGTCCATTTGTGTAGTGTCTTTTATGAAATATATACAAAATTCCTTTGAGTAAAGTTAAGTTGGGATCTTTACTGTTGGGTTGCTGATATTTCTGTTATAACTGACAGAAATGTTTATTTACTGATCCTTGATGTGAAAACTTTTTGCTCCTTCCTTCTTGAGTAGCTTCTTTGTGGTGGGATATCTTTTGAAGCACAACAATACTGGCTTACAATTTTTCATTTTACATTTATTTATTTTGAGTGTATAAGTGTGCATATGTATACATGTGTAGGCTCATGTATGCAGAGTTCTGAAGACAACTGTAGGAATGTTTCTCTCATTCTATCATATAGGTCCAAGTGATTGAATTTAGATAGTCAGGCTTAGTGGCAGACTTTTTTATTGAGTGAGCAATCTTGCTAACCTGATTTGTTGTTGTTGTTGATGTTTGTTCAGTTGTTTTTGGTTTGGTTTGGTTTTTGGTTTTTGGTTTTAGGAGTCAGGGTTTCTCTGTGTAGCTTTGGAGCCTGTCCTGGAACTCACTGTGTAGAGCATGCTGGCCTCAAACTCAGAGAGATCCACATGCCTCTGCCTCCCAAGTGGGTTGTTTTTGTTTTAAAGACAGGGTCTCATTAGCTTTGGGTGGCTGACCTAGGCCAAGCTAATCTTGAACTAGTATAAATTGTTTTGCCTTTGTCTCTTATGTGCTGGGATTAAAGGCATGTACTATAGTGGATCCCTTTCCTGAATGTTATATTTAATGCCATGTGTTACAAAAATAACCCAGAATGGGTGAGTTCTTTTTATTATTGTTTCTAACAAAATAGTATTGTAGAGTCAGTGTTTTCTTATAAGGATTTTATAAGTTGTAATTCTTAAATTTATTGTTTTTTACATTAATTTTTGTGTATGATACAACTTTCTTCTGTATTTATAAGCATTTCTTTATAGTAATATTCATATCAGAGAAATGGCATATGTTATATATAGTGGTATTCTATTTGTACTGAAATGTGATTTTATTTGTATGTTAATAAATAAAGTTGCCTAGGGGTCAGAGCTATTAGCAAACCATAGGGAAAGCCAGGGCGGTGGTGGTGCACGCCTTTAATCCCAGCATTTGGTAAGCAGAACTAGGTAGATCTCTGTGTGTTCAAGGATACAGCCAGCATTGGAGACACACGCCTTTGATCTCCATACCAACCATAGAAGACCTGGAGGTCTGTACACAGGCAGTGACGAGGCAGTCACGTAGTTGGGTTTACGACCAATGAGAAGGCAGAACAGAACTCTATTTAAGGACGAACGCACAGGAAGTAGTTCCTTTTCAGAGAGGTCTCTTGGCGGAAGAAGCTGGCTGGCAGGCAATGGTAAGGCTCCTAGCTCTGACCTCTTGGGTTTTTATCTTTACCTTGGCTCTGTGTTTCTTATTTAATAAGACGGTTGGTTACGTCTACAGTTATATGTTTCTTTAACATTGTTCTAGAACCTTATAATTCATATAGAATTCATTGTATCAAAAATTGGTGTTTGAAGAACTTATGGTATTAACTTTGTTAGTGAGATTTGTATACAGAAAGAAAGGCAGAGTAACAACAAAATGATAATTAAAAAAAGTGGTCCTTTATGTACTTAGGAGGTGCTTGTGGTATACAACTAAAAGCATGTGATTATGTAAGCATTCAAATATCCTTCTTGTTTATAATGTATGCTTTATTACTTGACATTTATAGTAAATATAGATACATAGGCCCATTTCAAATTTGATTTTAATTTGTCTTCTTTTTAAAATTACTTTTATTTTTGGAATCAACTGGAATTCCTTTTTATGTGACAGAGCCCACAAGGAAAATAGTCAAAAGTCAAAATTGGTTACTTGGCTTTCTTTTTATCATTTCCTTTAGGTTTCCCGTAACCATTTGTCAGTTTTTTCTTATGTTTATTTTCTTTCTCATTACCTTGGTTCATTTAAAACAAAGTCCCTTTGCCCTTGAGAAGCACTTTTGGATTAATATGAATTAAAATGGTTTTGTTCTTTTCTAATAAATGAATTGAGAACTGAAGTCTAATTTTGAAGTTTTATGAGGCTGCATATCATGGTTCTGGGGTCTCACTGTGTTTGAACCTTTATTTCAGTAGTTTTCAACCTTCCCAATGCCATGACACTTTAAAATAGTTCCTCGTGTTATGATGATCCCCAACCATAAAATTATTCCATTGCTACTTCATTACTGTGACTTTGCTACTGTTATGAATTGTAATATAAATATCATATATTCAGGATATCATATTACAATTCACAGGTTGAAAATCGCTGCTTTATTCAATGTGATAACTGAAGTATTTTTAGTGAAATACTCCTTACTTTTTAAAATATAGTCACAAATGTTCATGTAAATGTAGCTGGAGTTTCCTCTCCAGGTCCCGCCAAGCCTCAGCAATCTGACAGCCCACTTATAAAATAAACACACAGATGCTTATATTATTTACAAACTGTATGGCCACAGCAGGCTTCTTGTTTTCTAGTTCTTATATCTTAAATTAACCCATATCTATTAGTCTGTAAGTTGCCATGTGGCTCGTGGCTTACCGGTATCTTAACATCTTCTCATGGCAGCCACTGGCAGTGTCTCTTTTGACTCCACCTTCCTGTTCCCCGAATTCTCTTCTCTCCTTGACCTGCCTATACCACCTGCCGGGCTACTGGCCAATCAGTGTTTTATTTATTAACCAATCAGAGCAACACATTTAACATACAGAACATCCCACAGCACTTCCCCTTTTCTTTTTTCAAAAAGGAAGGTTTTAACTTTCACATAGTAAAATTACAGATGACAAAACAATTATCAAGCAAGAATTACAGTTACACTGTCTAGTCTATTTATAATATCTCGTTATTTGTATTTGGCAAAATTAAAGAAGTTATCCTATCTATCTTATATTTGTGAGTCTAAGGTTTTATATCTAACTTATCTTTTATCATAACTAAGGAAAATTGTAACTATCTAGCTTCAACTACATCAAAACCCTCAGAAGGATATAGTATTACCTGAGAAATGGGAGAAGAATGCAAGCAACTTTCAGGAGTCTTTCAGGGTAGACAGAGACAGCTGGCAGCCTGGACAGGCATCCAAAGTTCTCTTGTAAAGTTGGGGCATTTGTCTTCAGCCCACAGGCCTGGAGTCTCTCAGTCATTTTTTTTTCTGTGTCCTGTAGAATGTCTGGCAGTTTCCTCTGTGAGGCAGGAACCTCAGTTTGTCAAGCAAAGTTCAGTGGTCACCTTTCCATGGGTCCTGCATGTCCAGTCAATCAAGCAGTCCAGGCAAGAATAGTTTCTTGCCCAAATGGCTATTTTTGCCAAGGCGAAAATAAACTCCATATGGAGTGTCTTCGATGCCCATCTTCCTCTCTGAAGTAAATCAGTGCTGCCAGGAGCAGACATGTCTCATTGTCCAGAAGGTCTAGATTTTTAAAAATATTTTAAATGCCATATTCTATAGGTCTTTGAAGTGCTTGAAGATTACCTGTCTATCTGAAATATATCCATATACACCTAGAAAACATGTAACATGGCTACAAGTTTGACTGTCATAGAAGACTAATTACTAATTTGTATTTCTTAATTATCCAATACAATTTTAAATGAGCTGTACAAACATAATACCTTAAACAACAGTAGAACTATACATACAGTATACAGGCCTTTTATGATAAAAGATAAGTTAGATATGAAACCTTAGACTCACAAATATAAGATAGATAGGGTGTCTTCTTTAATTTTGCCAAATACAAATAGAGTAGATATTATAAATAGACTAGAGAATGTAACTAAAATTCTTGCTTGATAATTGTTTTGTCATCTGTAATTTTACTATGTGAAAGCTAAAAATGAAAAAGGGAAGTGCTGTGGGATGTTCTGTATGTTAAATGTGTTGCTCTGATTGGTTAATAAATAAAACACTGATTGTCCAGTAGCCAGGCAGGCAGTATAGGCGGGACTAACAGAGAGGAGAATTCTGGGTACAGGAAGGTGGAGTCAAAAGAGACACTGCCAGTGGCTGCCATGAGAAGATGTTAAGATACCGGTAAGCCATGAGCCACATGGCAACTTATAGATTAATAGAAATGGGTTAATTTAAGATACAAGAACAGTTAGCAAGAAGCCTGCCATGGCCATACAGTTTATAAGTAATATAAGTCTCTTTGTTTACTTGGTTGGGTCTGAGCAGTTGTGGGACTGGTGGGTAAGAGAGATTTGTCCTGACTGTGGGCCAGGCAGGAAAACTGTAGTTACATGTAAATGAGTGTTGATTATGTTAATGCAATAGGATATTGTTATACTATGATAATTGTGAATGTTTTGTTCAATGAATAGGAAGAAAATGAGAGAAGAATGCAAATTAAAGACTATTCAGAAAGTGAATCAATGTCTTCAGGTAAGTAACTGTAGGCATTCAGTTTTCTTGTATCAAAGACATGAGTTCACCTTTTATTTTTATTTTTTTAGTCCTGGAAAGAGGTGGAAAGGACCTTTTAAAACCATAAAATGTGGGATTATTATTTATATGTCTGATAACAAGAAGTAGGTCTCCTAACCCAGTACTATTTGTGTAAATGGAAACAAAGAGGATTTCTGTATTGTGAAAAGTGTATTTTTCTGTTCCTTTTCATGTCTAGTATTTTTACTTAAAATCATTATTTCAAAATTATTTTTGAAACATTTGAAATTACAGGTTTATTATCATATTTTTTCTTTGTACTAAAGATCAAAGAATTAAGCTGTAAACACTTAAAAATAGAAAGTAAATTATTTCTTTTATTTTGCTAGGTTATACATTTTTTGTTCTCAATTATCTTTGTTTTGGGATATTTTTGTATTTGGAAAAATTCCTCAATACTAATTCTGAGATGTTTATATATTAACTTTTTCTGGGTAAACACAAGGTGTTTTAGGAAAAAGTTAACTAATTTTCACTAATATTTACAGAAAGTTTCACTGTAAACCTGTTTTTATTGCAGGTGGAAGTTGCATTTACATGGGCTGACTAAACTTCCTGCTTTTGTGCGTGTTGTATCAGCAGGAAATCTTCTAAGTCATGTTGGCTATACCATACTGGGGATGAATACAGTTCAACTATGTATGAAAGTTCCGGGAAGTAGAATACCAGGTGATTGATATGAGCAAACATTTTGCTTAGTTGAAATAAAGGAATCAATCACATTTGTTTTTTTATTTTATTTTATTTTATTTTATTTTATTTTACAATACCATTCAGCCCTACATATGAGCCACAGATTCCCCTGTTCTCCCCCCCCCTTACCCCCCCCCCCTCCTGCCAGCCCCCCCCCCATTCCCACCTCCTCCAGGGCAAAGCCTCCCCTGAGGACTGAGATCAACCTGGTAGACTCAGTACAGGCAGGGCCAGTCCCCTCCTCCCAGGCCAAGCCAAGCGACCCTGCATAAGCCCCAGGTTTCAAACAGCCAACTTATGCAATGAGCACAGGACCTGCTCCCACTGCCTGGATTCCTCCCAAACAGATCAAGCCAATCAACTGTCTCACCCATTCAGAGGGCCTGATCCAGTTGGGGGCCCCTCACCGCCCAAGACCCCAGCCACTTCCTGAGACTTAGAGACAGGCCCCAGCTCCCATCCTGCCCCTGACTTCCCATCTAGACAAGAAACCCCAGCCACTTCCTGAGACTAAGAGACTGGCTGCAGCTCCCATCCTGCCCGTGGACTTCCCTTCTGGACAAGAGGTGAGTGTCTGGGCTCAGCCTAGATCCCATCCCTGGGCACCAGCCACTCTGGGGAAGACCTGCCCAACTTGGCCCCAGGTTCTGGCAATCAGGCAGGATCCCTTCTACCCTCACTCCCACTGGAAAGGCTCCCCTTCTCCAAGACCCCCAGCAGACCCTGTAATCTCCACACCCTGCCCCCACGCCCATCTGCCTGAGACCCCAGCCACTTCCTGAGACTTAGAGACTGGCCCCCAGCTCCCATACTGCCCCGGACTTCCCTTCTGGACAAGAGCTCCCATCCTGCCCCAGAGTTCCCATTTGGATAATAGAGCTCCCATCTGGACAAGAGAGAGAGACTTCCTGAATCTGTCAGCTCTGTCTGGACCAAGTGCGCTGCTAAGACCAAGAACGAACCACAAGGAGATGGGCAGACGACAAGGCAGAAGTACATACAACAAAATGAAGATCAATCATTTGTAAAGGACAGAGCTTATTTATATTTATAGAGCTTACAATATATAATTAATTAAACAAATATGCTAAATATTATAAATTCTTTTTTATGTTTATAATGTCTATAATGATTCTAATAATGGAACTCATATTATTGTATATAGTACATAAACAAGACCCCCTTCAGCACCAGAAGGACCTAAACTAGACATATATTCTATATCTTTAAATTTGTTACTTTGCATTAGCTTTCAACTCTCTGGGCCCTCGGTTCATCATCTAGTATATGTAGACTGAAAAATAAAAGATGAATTTTGAAAGGATGAAATTAAAAATGTGAAAACAATGTAGTATAGTACCTTAAGAATTGGGCAGCTGCCACCGGTGGGCCATGAGTGAGAGCAAAATTGGATGATGAACTGATGTGGAAATAAAAGGAACAGGCCCACAAAGAAAGACGTCAAAAAAAATTTTGCTTGGGTAGAAGTAATGGTACTTCATTGTATTCTCTCTGTCTATCTGTCTGTCTGTGTCTGTCTTTCTATCTATCTATCTATCTATCTATCTATCTACCTATCTCTCTAGCCGTCTCTGTCTCTGTCTCTATCTCTTTTCTGGACTAAGGTTTCTCTGTATCCCTGGCTATCCTGGAACTAACACTGCACACTAGGCTGGTCTTGAACTCAGAGACCCACCTACCTTTGCCTTCAGAATGCTTGGATTAAAGGCATGTGCCTCTACCATCTGGAGCTTTCAGTCTTCTCCCTCCCCTTCCCCAGCTATTTATTCATTTATTTATTTTTATCTGTTTATTTATTGTGCAATTTATTTTTTAACCTGGCCACAGTTTCCCTATCCTCTTGCCCCCAATGTTTCTTTTTTCTCCCTCCCATCCACTTTCTGTTTCTATTCTGAAACGTGCAGGCCTCTCATGAATATTGACAAAGCATGGTATATCAAGCTATAGTAAGAATAAGCATTTCCCTCATGTATTAAGGCTGTGTGAAGTCAGTAGTACCCATGGTGATCCAGTATAAGGAAGAGGGTCCCAAAAGCTAGCCAAAACATTAGGTGCAACCCTTGCTGCCACTGTTAGTAGACCCACAAGAAGTCCCACACAACTATAACATAAATGCGGAGTGTCTAGATCAGACCCCTACAGGCCTCCCTGGTTGTTGGTTCAGACTCTTTATGAGCCCAGGTTAGTTGATTCTGTGGGTTTCGTATGGTGTCCTTGACTAGGCTTTTTGTTTTTCCATATGATGTTGAATATTGTTCTTTCCAAGTCTGTGAAGAATTGTGTTGGGATTTTGATGGGGATTGCACTGAATCTATAGATTACTTTTGGTAAGAATGCCATTTTTATTATGTTGGTTCTACCTTTCTATGAACATGGGAGGTCTTTCTATTTTCTTTTGTCTTCTTCAATTTCTTTCTTCAAGGACTTAAATTTCTTGTCATGCAGATCTTTCACTTGCTTAGTTAGTTACCCAAGGTATTTTATATTATTTGTGGCTATTGTCAAGAGTGATGTTTCCCTGGTTTCTTTCTCAGCCCATTTGTCATTTATATACAGGAGGGCTATTGAAATTTTTTCCCTTTGTGTTGATCTTGTATCCAACCACTTGATTAAAGGTGTTTACCAGTTATGGGAGTTCCCCTGTAGAAGTTTTTGGATCGCTACGTATACTATCATGTCATTTGTAAATAGCAATACTTTGACTTCTTACTTTCCAATTTGATCTTACTTTGACTTCTTACTTTCCAATTTGACTTTGACTTCTTACTTTCCAATTTGATCTTACTTCTTACTTTCCCTTTGATCTCCTTTTGTTGTCTTATTGCTCTAGCTAGAACTTCAAGTACTATATTGAATAGGTATGGAGAGAGTGGGCAGCCTTGTCTTGTTCTGGATTTTAGTGGAATTGCTTTGAGTTTCTCTCCATTTAATTTGATTTTGGCTGTTGGCCTGCTATATATTACTTTTTTAATGTTTAGGTATGTCCCTTGTACCCCCTGATCTCTCCAAGACTTACCATGAAAGGGTGCTGGATTTTATCAAAGGCTTTTTAGGTACCTAATGAAATGATCATGTGGTTTTTTCTTTCAGTTTATTTATATTTATATTTATATTGACAGATTTCCATATGTTGACCATCCCTGCATCTGTGGGATGAAGCCTACTTGATCATGATGGATGAATTTTTTGATATCATCTTAGGTTTGGTTTGCCAGTATTTTATTGAGTATTTTTCCATCAATGTCATGAGAGAAATTAGTCTGTTATTCTCTTTCTTTTTTGAGTCTTTGTGTGGTTTGGGGATTGGGGTGACTGTGGCCTCCTAAAGAGAATTTGGAAATGTTCCTTCTTTATTTCATGGAACAATTTGGAATATTGGTTTTAGCTCTTCTTTGAAGGTCTGGTCCAATTCTGTGTTAAAACTGTGTGGGTTTGGGTTTATTTTGGTTGGAATACTTTCAATGACTGCTTTTATGTCTTTAGGGGGTTATAGATCTATTTAGATTGTTTATCTGGTCTTGATTTAACTTTTGTAAATGGTACCTATCAAGAAATTTGTGCATGTCTTGTAGATTTTCCAATTTTGTGGAGTACAAGTTTTTGAAGTATGACCTCATGATTCTCTGGATTTCCTCATTGTCTGTTGTTAAGTATCAGTTTCCTTTTCTGATTTTGTTAATTTGGATGCTCTCTCTCTGCCTTTTGGTTAGTTTTTTAAGAATTTGTCTGTTATTTTCTCAAAGAACCGACTCTTTGTTTCATTGATTCTTTGTATTCTCTTTGTTTCTATTTCATTGATTTCACCACTCAATTTGATTATTTCCTGGAGTCTACTCCTTCTAGGTGAGTTTGTTTCTTTTTGTTCTGGAGCTTTCAGATGTGCTATTAAGTCACTAGTGTGAGATTTCTCCAAATTTTTTACATAGGCCCTTAGTGCTATGAAGTTTCCTCTTAGTATTGCTTTCATAGTGTCGCATAAGTTTGAGTATGTTGTGCGTTCATTTTCTTTGAATTCTAAAAAAGTCAAGTCTTTAATTCTTTATTTCTTCCATTACTGTGTGGTAACTCAACCAAGAGTTGTTCAATTTCCATGAATTTGTAAGATTTCTGTAGTTTGTGCTGTTGTTGAACTCATCCAATGGTAACCTGATAAATATAGGGGTTTATTGCAGTTTTCTTTGTGTATGTTGAGGTTTGCTTTCTGATCAAATTTATAGGCAGTTTTGGAGAAGGTTCCATGGGGTTGCTGAGAAGAAGGTGTATTCTTTTGTGTTTGGGAGGAATGTTCTTTTGATATCTATTAAGTCCATTTGAGTTATCACATCTGTTAGTTCCCTTTTTTTCTCTGTTAAGTTTCTGTCTGGCACACCCATCCAGTGGTAAAAGTGGGTTGTTGAAGTCTCCCATTTTTAAGTGTGTGTGGTTTGATGTGTGGTTTAAGCTTTAATAATGTTTCTTTTACAAATGTGGGTGCCCTTGTCTCTGGGGCACAGATGTTCAGACTTGAGACTTCATCTTGATGGATTTTTTCCTATGATGAATATAAAATGTCCTTCTCCATCTCTTTTGATTATTTTTGGCTTCAAGTCTATTTTGTTAGATATTAGGATAACTACACCAATGTGCTTGTTAGGTACATCTAATTAGAAAATCTTTTTCCAGCCCTTTATTCTGAGGTAATGTCTGTCTTTGATATTGATATTTCTCTCTTGATAGGAATCATAACTGTTGTTTTGTTCACTGAAGAATTCTATTAATATGAAATGACATATTATACAGACTTGTCAAATTTTTTATGAGAATATAAATTAAATTATTTTAGTTACTAAAGATAAATATGTAATTTAACCTATAGATTGATGATAGCAATCAGTATTGTACTATACACTCAAAATTTGCTGAGAGTGATGAATTTAGTATACATTGGCTCATAAAATACAGCTTGATACACTGAAAATGGATATCACAATCGAATTAACCTACCCATTACACCAAGTAAAATCATATTAATATTCATTTGTATTATTAAAATAGTACACCACAGGCCAACAGTTGTTCAAATCACATTCACACAAACTGCTAGTAAACCTTCTACTCTGCTCTTTTGTAAATTTGACATTTTTAGGTTACATTTGTACATGAGATTATTTTCAAATTTTGTGAATTTCTATACTATGAAATGTGTATGAAATGTATTGAAATGGCTCTGTGTTAGCCTACATTCTTACCTACAGAGTACAAGAGTTTCCTTTTATCACATTCTAGCAGATATTTATTCTTTATCTTTCTGACAGTAGGGATCCAAAAATATGTAAAGTGATTCCTCCATCGTATGTACCTGTGTTTTACAGTTCCCTAATACCTCATAATGTTCAGTGTTCATGCATATGTATATTGTCCATCTATCTATATTCTTTCAAGAAGTACCTTTTCAGTCCCTTTTCCCATCCTTTTTTGTTTTTTCTCATTTGTTTTCTTTCAACTTTTAGTAATTATTTTTTCAAATTTTTATTTAAATTTTTATAGTATAGACTATGATAATCTTTCCCATTCCTCAACTCCTACCAAACCATTACCAACTCCTTACCTACTCTTGTCCTTTCTGTCTCAAGAAAAAGACAAACAAACAAACAAAAAAATCAAAACAGACAAGCTAAGAAAAGAAAATTAGTAAGATGAAATCACCTAAAACAAAACAAAATAACAAACATGTATACCTAAAAGAAAAAAAAGTAACCCAGTGGAGTTCCATTTTGTGTTGGCTAACTACTGTCCAGTAGGGGGAGGGTCCTCTCCTGTTGTGTGGTTGATGTATCCATTGATACTCCATTGACAAAAACTGATTTTCCTTTCATGACAGATATCAATCGAAAATATCTTCTTGCTTAGGGGATGGACTTTGTATGTAGTTTCACTTCTTTCTTCTTGAAATTTGTCTGCTTTGAACCTGTGGAGATATGTTTGTGCTGACACAGTCCTCAGAGTTATGTATATAAGGTCCTGTTGTATCTGAAAGAAACTGTTTCCTTGGTATCATACACCACCTGTATCTTACAATCTATTTGCCTCATCTTCTAGATAAATCATTTGTTTTAGAGGGTTTGATAAAGATATCCCAATTAGGAGAGTGCTCCAAAGTCTTTCACTCTGCAGATTTTCTAATTGTGGATCTCTTTGTTAATTACTGCTACTGCAAGA
>CABHPQ010016031.1:0-17518 GCA_902168405.1 Peromyscus aztecus | reverse complement strand
TCTTCCTTGTCCTCCTCCTCCTCTTCTTCTTTTCTTCCTCCTCCTCTTCCTCTTCATCCTCTTCCTCATCCACAACTTCCTCTGTACTCTGACCAGTCACCTCAACCTCCAGTCTTCCTCACCCACTGTACCTCTACCTGCCCAATCACCAACACCTCTCTCACCTACTGTCCCAAACCCTCTCCACCTCCCCAAGTGCCATGACCTCCCACCATCCCCACTAGCAAGTCCCCCCAGGTCTCTCATTGATGGACTCTATCCTTCTCAGTGACGTGGATGGTGATCAAGGGCCCCTTTATGTCTATGACCCTTTCTTTATGTCTGATATTTCTTAAGTAGAGAAATATCTGGGTTCTTTCTCAAACAACTCCACTAATTTAACTAAAGAATTTTGATACCTTACCCAATAATACAACCCTACCTGGCATGGTCTCTATGTCTTTCTTTCTTTTACCTTTACCCCAGAGGAAAAGGAAAGAGTCTGGACAGCTGCTGTTCAGGCTCACTCAGATGATGTCCATAGCACTGATGGTGATTTTCCTATAGGGGCAGTTGCTGTCTCTCTTAGTCAAATTTCTGCTGCTGTGAAGAGACACCATGTGGTGATATTTTATTTGTGTTTTAATAAAGCTTGCCTGGAGATCAAGGAGAAAAGGTCAGCCATTTTAAGTAAATAAGAAGTCAGGCAGTACACACCCTTAATCCAATCACTTATCAAGTGGTGTCTCTGTGTGTTCAAGGCCATACTAGGGAACAGAGCCAATCAGTAACACACACCTTTAATCCCAGTACCAACCATAGAGACCTGAAGGTCTGTATAGACAGACAGTTACAAGGAAGTGAGGTAGCTGGGCTAAGAGAGCCAATGAGAGGGAAGAACAGCAAGGCAATAAAGGTGTGGGTAGACAGGAAATAACATGTATTTGGAAGCTGCAGAGTTGGTGAGGTAAGGTTGGCTGGTGGCTTTCCCTATTTCTCTGATCTCTCTAAGGCTTTCACCCTTATATTTGGCTCCATGTTTTTTATTTAATAACACCATTTAGAAATTTGTCTATAACACCATGATCATAGCAGTTCTTATAAAGGAAAGCATTTAATTGAGGATTGCTTACATATTCAGAGGCTTAATCCATTATTATAATGGAGGAAGCATGGCGGCATGTAGGCAGACATAGTGCTGGAGAGGAACTGAGAGTTCTTTTTTATTATTTAATTATTTATTATTATTCACATCTCAACTTCAGTTTCATGCTCCCTCTTCTTCTCCCAGTCCCTCTCCCGCAACCCTCCTCTGCCTCCTTCCTTCATTTCTATTCAAAAAAGGGCAGGCCTCCCATGTATATAAACAAAGCATGGTAAATCAAGTTGCAGAGAGATTATACACCTCCTCTCATTATAAGGATGGACAAGGCAATCGAGTATGAGGAACAGGGTCTCGAAATCTGACAAAAGAGTCAGAGACGGTCCCTGATCCCAATGTTAAGAGTCCCATAAGAAGACCAAGCTACACAACTGCCACATACATGCAGAGGGCCTAGGTCAGCGCCATGCAGGCTCCCTGGTTGTCAGTTTAGGTTCTGTGAGATCTTATGAGCCCAGGTTAATTGATTCTGTGGGTTTTTTTGTGATGTTCTTGACCCTTCTGTCTCCTACTATCCTTCTTCCTCCTCTTCTTCAGGATTCCCCAAGCTTCACCTAAGGTTTGTCTGTGGGTCTCTGCGTCTGTTTCCATCTGTTTCTGGATGAAGCTTCTCTAATGACAATTGGTAAAGTCACACATCTATGAGTATAGCAAAATAACATTAGGAATAATTTTATTGACATTTTTTTGCCAGTCATGTTTGGTTCTATCCTAGGTGTGGCAGGCCGACTCCCACATTTTCCCATTTTTTTCCAGGGTACTCTTGAAGAGAGAGGGATAAGAAATATTAGGTAGGAAGAGATTGTGGAGAAGAGGCAGACAGAAATACAGGATAGATTTTGGAGGGCCTGTATCAATATCCACCAACCCCTTATATCTCTTCAAAGGGGCTTTTTATAGGAATGCCAAGGGGCAGGGCAAAAGACATCTCCCCCCCCCCAGCACAGCCAAGTGCAGACCCTTCCAATCACCTGGTAACTATGCATGTGGTCAAGCCATCCCTTAATGCAGCCCTGCTGGGTAAAGCAAGCTCAGATCTCACCAGGAAACCTTTGTGGGCCCCCACAACTAGCCCCTCTTTATATAATAAAGGACCCCCCAGGACCCCCAGTCAGACTGTGCCTGTCTTAGGTCATGATTCTTTACTAATCGTCCTTACCTGTCATGGAGATACACTTTTCATCTAGCATACTCTAGCTTCGGTTGGAAGCTAGCAAGAAGAAATTTACCTGTCTTTGACTACCATCCTCTGGCAAGAGCGGGTACAGAGCCTAACTCGCTCGGACTCAGGTTCTTACTAAGAGCTTGCAAGTAGGTGGAACATCCACAGTGATCCCTGGGCTGCTACACTTCCCAGTAAAGGAGAAAAAGATGATAAAGATGGAATTTTTTGAATACTTCTAAGATGTCTATAACAGCCTTAGCTGTGCCAAGCCCTTATCTAAATCAAAACTCTTGATGCAAACACATCAGATAAACTGCATCAAACTTAAAGACTCCCTTAGCTTCACCAAAACATGGTTCATTAATGAATTAACATAATTTTAGTATAAATATTACTATACATATTTACAAGTAGCATATCACTATACACATTTATACTTTTTACAAACTCACTTACTATACATATTTACAACTAGCATGAATATTGCTATACATATTTATACTTTTTGCAAACTTACATTCAAAGCAAACTCTATAGAACTACTTTACAAGCTTCAACAATCATCTAGAAAAGATCTCTTAACAGAACTATTATCACTATACATATTCACACTTTTTACGAACTTACATTCAAAAGCAAACTTTATAGGACTACTTTATAAACTTAAGAAAACATCAAGAAGAGATATCTTAACAGAACTATTTACATTTTCTTCCAACAAGACAGAGTCTTGTTGCAATGATGAGTCACCACAGTTAAAACTGCAGGTGAACTCAAAACTGCTTCATTCCTGAAGTTCAGAATTCACAATCAGCTTTGATATCATCCTGAAAGTTTTCCTGACAGTTTAAAGTCAGAGTCTAATTTGTCAGTGGCCCTAGAATCTTTGTATCAAGCTCCCTAGACCCCCAGAATTCAGTTAGTACCATTGCTAGGGGACTGTAACACTTTCTGCTAAGGAGCTATAACACTTGGGATATTGCACCTTCCCTGAGTGCCACAATTTGCTGAAATTTAGCTTTCCTGAGCTTTTTGTTACAGCAGCACTTGAGGTTAGCTTTCCTGAGAAGACTTTCCTCAGGGTGAGAATGTTTGCCATAATAACTGAGATTTTTTCTGTTCTACTAGTAAGACTCAAAACTGTTTCTTAAAGGGGCCACACATTAATTTGCCACTAGAAGCAGTGTGGCTTCAGGTTACATTTCATTCCAGCTTTTCTGGAGGAATGTCAGCAGCTATGGTATCATTAGAGTCACACGAGATGCCCTGACCCGGAAATGGCTATACTGACCTGGAACTGGCTAGGTGGAAGTGTCTGCCGGGGGGGGGGGGGGGCATGTTGTGAACCCTTCATCCCTGACTCTTTTCCTTTAAAAAAAGAAAAAAAATGTGGTTGACTGGGTATGGGGGCGACGTTTCTCTCAAAGACTGCTTCCAGCTGAACAGTGGGCATTGGTTAGCTCTTGGGGGGATGGGAGGGTATCTTGTGAAGTCCTGGGATGATGGTGGGGAGGTCCTGGAATGACGTTCTGCTGTCCCCTTGTTCTGCAGCTGCTGGGAACATTCCGTGATATGGCTGGGAACCTTCCGTTTGACAAGATACTGTTGACATAGAAAAAGCATAGAGAAAAAGAATTATTATTATTTTATTTTTGGAGTTGGCATTTATCTGAGGTAGACCTGGCCTGCCCAGATGGAGACATATAACATTTATCTGAGGTAGATCTGGCCTGCCCAGATGGAGACATATAACATTTATCTGAGGTAGATCTGGCCTTAGTACTCTGCTTAATTTTTATCTGAGACAAGCCTCATTAGAGGTAGTTTATTTAAGGCACCTGTTTGCCTTATTAGGTTAGCACTTTAGAAACGCAGGTGGTCAGTTGCTGAGTGTTGAACAACGATAGACTATCGTATTATATTTTTCCTTACCGCCTGGATATTTTTGATGGTCCTTTTGCCTCCAGCTCTGTGTGGCCCTGGTTGGGAAATGAAGGGGTAATACCTTATTCTTCTGTAATTGGTGACAAGGCAGTGGATCCTGATGTCCTCTGGAGCTTGAGAGTGAGTGGCCCTGTTTGTTTCACTGTATATGAAGAGAGATTTTTCTGGGATGGAGGTGAGATAAAAGGTTTTGGATGAGACAAGTGGACCCAGTGAGGAAAGCCCTCGAGTTTAGCAGTTGTAGGAGTCACAAGAATTACCTTGAAGGGTCCGTGCCACTTAGGGGAAAGGGGTGAAGGGTGCTGGCCTGGAGGGAAGAGAAGAACCTGATCCCCAATGTGTATTGGAAGTGGACAATTATTATCACACGCCTGAAGTAATGAATAGTCTGCGTAGCTCCATAGGATAGACCTTAGGTGACATAAAAGAGGAGTTAACAGGCTATCTGGGACAGCTGGAGGGTTGGATAAAAGATCTGGTGTTAGAACTGGCCTTCCATACCTTAGTTCAAATGGAGAGATTGAAAGAGGCTTTTTTTGGAAGGGCCCTGAGCCTGAGAAGACTGAGAGGCAATAGTCTTACCCAGTCAAGATGAAGTTCCTGTGACATCTTAGTAAGAATAGTTTTTAAAGACCAGATGGTACGCTCCACGTTTCCTGAGGATTGAGGATGATATGGGATATGAAGATGCCAAGGAATATTAAGGGCCTTAGCTAGCATCTGAGAGATCTGAGAGGTGAACTCTGGGCCATTGTATTGGTGTAATTACTAAGGCCACTCCATGTAGTTAAAAGGAAGATTTATTTAGTGGGTAACTTACAAATAAAGGGATAGGTAGGTGGTGGGTTGTGGAAAAGATGCAGCGCAGTCCGGTGGTGTTCTCTAGAGAACCCTCCTCAGTCTACCTCTCACGTCCAGGTTCAGGACCAAAGAGAGTGCTGCTTGTCCCGATCTCAGGTCTTCAGGCCCTCCCTTGGCCCCGCCTTGTAGGTATGATAGTTACGGAAGCCTCAATGGGGGTTGGAACTTCCAGACCAAAGCTGGAATGGCTACCCACTACACCATTGTCAGACTGAAGAGAAGCAGGAACTCCAAACCAAGGAATAATTTCTCGGAGAAGGAGGTCTGCAACTGTCTGAGCCCGCCTTTAGAAACTGGATATGCCTCCACCCAATTTGAAAATGAGTCCACCATCATGAGGAGATATGTAACTTTCCTGATGGTGGGCATATGGGTAAAATCGAGCTGCCAGTCAGACCCTGGAAAGGAACCTCTAGCCCGGTGGGTGGGAAAAGGCTGACTCCTGTACTTGGTATTGGGATCAGTTTTTTGGCAGATCTCACAAGAGGCAGTAATAGTTCTTAAGAACCGTAAGTCCTCAGAGGTGGGCTGCAGGTGAGCTTTTATGAATTGAGACAGAGCAAGATTATTAGGATGAAAGAGCTGGTGTAGATAGGAAATAATTTGTCTAGTGTCTGGACTTCCCTGTGAGGGTGTAGGCTGTACTCTATGGATTCCCTGTGGTGGGTGAGTTGAGACTTGGCCCTGGAGGGCTGCTGTCCTGGCTGCCTGGTCAGCCCGGTTGTTTCCCCTAGAGATGATGGAGCTATCGGTCTAATGAGACTGGTAGTGGACAATTCCTATAGCCCTGGGCAGGTGGGAAGCCTCCAGCATGGCCATTATTTGGGCTGAGTTAGATATGGATCCCCCTTTTGTTGTGAGAAGGCCACGCTCCCTCCAAATAGCAGCATGGGACAGGAGGATATGAAAAGCATATTTAGAGTCTGTGTAAACATTTAAAGATTGTCCCTGTACCAAATGGAAGGCATGGGTGAGAGCTATCAGTTCAGCCTGTTGATTGGTGGTGTGTGTGGGTAATGCCTGTGCTTCTATTATCTCAGTAATTGACACTATGGCATAACCCACTTTATGGGTGCCTTCATATAAATAGGAGCTGCCATCTGTGTACCAGGTGTAAGTAGCCAGAGGCAATGTGCCCTCCTGTATATGTGAAGGGTAAGGTAACAGCTCTTCTAAGGTTTCAGTGCAGGAATAAGAAGGAGAATAGTCAGCGTTAGGTTGAGGAAGGAGGCTTGAAATATTAAGAGGTGGACAAGTCTGGAAAGTAAGTGTGGCATCCTCTAGTAATGCCTCCTGGAGAGAAAGAACCTGGGAAGAAGGTAAAGTTTGTAAGCCTTTATAAGTTAAAAGATGGAACACATTATAGTGAGAGAAAACAGTAATGGATGACCCAAAACTTAGCTTCTTTGATTCCTGAATAAGGCACGGATGCAGGGTGCCCATCCCTGACTGGTAAGGTCTAGCTTCTTTGACAGATAGGCTACAGGTGCAAAGGAGGGTCCCAGCTGATGCCCTAGAGTTCCCAGGGCAAATCCCTCTTTCTCTGCTACATAGAGGGAGAAGGGACGGGTTAAGTCTGGGAGATGGAGCACTGGAGCCTGAAGAAGAGCCTAGTGGAGCTTTTGGAAAGGTTTAGTAACAGGATGAAGGAGGGGCTCATGTGGTGAGCCCTGAGCTGCCTCGTATAAGGGGCGAGCAAGGAGAAAAAAAAAGATGGAACCCAAGACTGTAAAAAGCCAGCTATTCCTAGGAAAGACAGAATCTCCTCTTTAGTAGAAGGGACTGTGAGGGACTGGATTATATGCTTTCTATCTACAGTAATAGCCTTGTGAGTTGGAGTAATGGATAGACCCAAATAGGTGACCTGGGGAGTTGACAGCTGAACTTTAGAAGGAGATACCCTGTAACCTCAGCTGGATAAGAAATTTAGGAGAGCCGAGGTGTTAGTTTGGCCAACCTGTAGGGATGGGCTACAGAGTAAAATATCATCTACATACTGTATTAGTTTAGAGCCAGGGAGAGACAGAGAAAGCAGATCAGAGGCCAGAACCTGACCAAATAGGTGTGGACTGTCTCTGAATCCCTGTGGCAGAACAATCCAGGTCAGCTGTGTGGACCAGTGAGTTTCAGGGTCAATCCAGGTGAAAGCAAAGATATTTTGAGACTGAAGACTGAGAGGAATAGAGAAGAAGGCGTCTTTGAGATCTAGAACTGAGAAGTGAGAGGTTCCCGAAGGGATAGTGGATAGGAGAGTATGAGAGTTAGGCACTACAGGGTGGAGAGGGACCACTGTAGATTTAATGAACTGGAGGTCTTGAACCAGGCGGTAAGTTTCATTAGACTTTTTAACTGCAAGTATCGGGGTGTTAAAAGGTGAAGACGTTAGGCGAAGCAGCTTTTTCCTGAGAAGATCAGAAATGATAGGCTTAAGTCCTCTTAGGCTCTGGAGTGAGAGAGGATACTGAGCTTGGGTGATATACCTGGCAGGATCTTGTAGCTGGATAATAACAGGCTGATGGTGTCTAGCAATAGAAGGGTTTTGGGTATCCCAGACTTTTGGGTCTACCTGAGAGGCTGTCAAGGGAAAAGAATTGTTAGAGTCAGAAGAGTCAGTGGCTAGGAGGAGGAGGAGAGGAGCTGCTGGCACATCTGGAATGAGGCCAATGTGTGGAGCGAATGAAATGGACGCTCCTACCCTAGCTAGCAAATCCCATTAAAGGTACAGGGCAGCTTGGCACCACTAAGAATGTGTGTGTGAGAGGGATGCTTCTAAAAATACAATTAAGTGGTAGTGTCTGGTGAGGCAGGTAAGGCTGTCCCCCAACCCCAATGATAGGGAGACGAGCAGGAGAAGTGGGCCCCCTAAACTCTCTCAGGACAAAATAGGTGGCTCAGGTGTCCAAAAGGAAGGAGATGGGGCGCCCATTCACTCTTACAATTACCCTTGGTTCCCTGTGTGAGATGGGAGTGGCCGGGGCGGAAACTGGGCAGTGTCAGTCCTCGCTGTAGGCCAAGCCTAGAAAGTCAGCTGGAGGGTGGTCTTCATCTGGCGTTCCTATGTCACTTGGGACATTACGACAGTCAACTGACCAGTGACCCTTTTGGCAACACTTTGGACAAGGCTTTGTTGGTGCCCTTCGTGGGCTGGTGGTGCAAGCCTGGGCCCAATGGCCTTCTTTCCCGCACTTGAAACAAGGACCAGATGGCTTTTGGGGAGCCGGTCGGATGCTTGCCAGCATCTGACAGTGTCTTTTTTGGGCTTTTTCATCTCTACCACGGTACACCTTAAATGCTATTGCCAGCATATCTGCCTGTGGAGTCAGAGGGCCATTCTCCAAATGTTTAAGTTTACCCCTAATGTCAGGGAAGCTCTGTGAGACAAAGTGAGACATTAGCAGCTGCCTACCCTCAGGGCTTTCCAGGTCTAAGCTAGTGAACTGAAGTAGAGCCTTGGTGAGCCTAAGAAGTGAGACGGTTTTTCATCCTTATCCTGATTTATCATTTTTAGTTTTTCATAGTTTACTGGTTTTATGGCAGTCTTATGGAGACCTGTCAAGAGACAGGTAATAAACCTATCTCTGGCTAGACAGCCACCCTGGGTGTTATAGTCCCAGTGTGGTTCTTGGTCAGGAACCGCCTCAGCCCCTGGGGGATGTGAAAAGTTAGTCTGATGAATTTTGTCTGCATGGGTCCTAGCCTGCACCCACACCCGCCTGCGCTCCTCAGGAAGTAAATTATTAGAAAGTATCATGAATATATCATGAAAGGTGAGACTATAAGATTGAGTTATATATTGACTGTTTAATAAAGGAAGCAGAATTAGAAGTATAAGAAACAAGCTTACTTTCTATCTGAGAGAGTTCTGCTAGAGAGAATGGAACATGAACTTTAATCAGTCCACCCACACCAGCCACCTCTCGCAAAGGGAGAACAGTGGAAGGGTTTGGATGGCTGGAATCAGGCAATTTAGCAGTTCGAGAGCGGGTGGTAGGAGGAGTAAAGTTTGGAGCCAGGGCAGGGCCTTTGGAAATGACATCTGCCAAGGAAGGAGCAGTTGCTGCTGAAGGAAGATCAGCTTTAGAAGGTGAAGAATCCAGAAGGGGAGCTGAAGGAACAGTCACTCTAGGAGCAGGAGCCAGAGGTTGAGCAGGTTGGACAGATGGAGCTTCATTAGCAGGGTCTAGAGTTAAAGATTCCAGAGTCAGAGAATCCTCTGGTTTAGGCATAGCTAAGAGCAAATGAACAGGAGAGAAGGAATCCAGAAGAGATGGTTTAGCAGGGGCCCCCGCCACATGAGGAAAGGATTCCCTGGGAATCCAGACAGTGTCTGCCGCTTTCTCAAGTCAAATGAATGTGTCGGCCTCACGTGGCCCCCAGGACGCACCCAACGGCGGTGGTCCCACTGTGAGAAATATCCCGGCCCAAGAATGCTCAGAGAAGCGGTGTTGGATGGAGCTTAGTGCGCCCAGGCAAATGGATAGCGGTCTGTTGCGTACGGAGCAGAGTTTCCGGTTGGTGTGTAGCAATCCCCAGTTCACGGGTTTCCAGGCACAGGGCACCTAGAAGCGCCTGCTCGGTTCACGGCACCAGAATGTTAGTTATTTTGCACTCTTACCCTGCAAGGAAATGTCACGAAACACGACAGAATCCACTAATAAGAGTTTATTAAGATAAAAGGGACAGAGAGTGCCCAGGTCTTGGGGAAGCATGTGTGCAGAGAGGAAGAAGAAAAACTGGGGAACATGGCATTGGCTTTTAAGGGCTGGGCGTGCACAGGTCGACATCATTACTCCACGCATGTGCATAGATCACATGGCCATGCTGCGTGCCTACGCAGCCATGCAACGTCATGGATCCTGGTCACGTGAGACGCCTTGACCCGGAAATGGCTATCTTGACCTGGAACTGGCTAGGCGGAAGTGTCCGCCCCACGTCCGACTGTGGGGGCATGTTGTGAAACCTTCAATTTCTCTGTTTCATATAAGCTTCATTTGGTGACAAAAAGTAAAATTCCCCCTTTAATTTTTTGAAGCTGCCTCTTAAGATTGCCATGATCTCTTTTAATGATGCCAATGTTTCTCTCTTGCATGTCAAGCACAACCCAAGTTTCTTTTTTAAAAATTTTTCTTTATTAAGAAATTTTCTACTCCCTCTACATATCACCCACAGATCCCATCTCCTCCCTCCTCCCATCCCCCAGCCCTCTCTCCCAAGCCACCCAGCCATATCCCCACATCCCCCAAATCAAGGTTTCCCATGGTGAGTCAGCAGAGCCCGGCACACTGAGCCTAGGCAGGTCCAATCCCCTTCCCACTGCACCAAGGCTGTGCAAGGCATCACACCATGGGCACCAGATTCCTAAAAGCCTTCCTATGAACCAGGGATGGATCCCGATCCCCCTGCCAGGGTGCCCCCCAAACAGTTTGAGTCAAAGAACCATCTTCCATATCCAGAGTACCTAGTCCAGTCCCATGGGGGCTACACAGTCACTAGTCTACAGTTCATGGGCTTCCACTAGTGTGGCCAGTCATCTCTACACATCTTCCCATCATGATCTCAACATCCCCTGCCTGCAGAATCCCTCCTCTCTCTCATTGATTGGATTCCTAAAGCTCATCCTGGTGCCTGGCTGTGGATCTCTGCATCTGCCTCCATCAGTCACTGGACAAAGGCTCGATGATTACAGTTAGGGTATTTGCTAGACCAGTCACCAGAGTACACCAGTCCAGGTACCCTTTGGACCACTGCCAGAAATCCAAGGTGGGGTCATCCTTGTTGATTCCTGAGAGCCTCCCCAGGACCCTGCCTCTTCCTATTCCCATGATGCTGTCGGATGTTCTGTATGGCAAATGTGTTGCTAATAAAACACTGATTGGCCAGTGGCTAAGCAGAAAGTATAGGCGGGACTAACAGAGAGAATTAAAAGAACAGGAAGGCGGTGTAGATGTAACCAACCGTCTTATTAAATAAGAAACACAGAGCCAAGGTAAAGATAAAAGCCCAAGAGGTCAGAGCTAGGAGCTTACCCGCGTGCTGCTGGCTAGCTTCTTCCGCCAAGAAACCTCTCCGAAAAGGAACTACTTCCTGTGCGTTCATCCTTAAATAGAGTTCTGGTTCTTCCTTCTCATTGGTTGTAAACCCAACTACGTGACTGCCTCGTCACTGCCTGTGTACAGACCTCCAGGTCTATGGTTGGTATTGAGATTAAGGGCGTGTGTCTCCAACGCACAGAGATCTACCTAGTTCTGCTTACCAAGTGCTGGGATTAAAGGCGTGCACCACCACCACCCTGGCTTTCCCTATGGTTTGCTAATAACTCTGACCTCTAGGCAACTTTATTTATTAACATACAAATAAAATCACATTTCAGTACAAATAGAATACCACTATAAGGCGGAGGGAGTCTCTGCCAGCCACCGCCAGGACAAGCAGCATGTGAAGATGCCGGTAAGCCACGAGCCATGTGGCAAGGTATAGATTTATAGAAATGGATTGATATAAGATATAAGGACAGTTAGCAAGAAGCCTGCCACGGCCATACAGTTTGTAAGCAATATAAGTCTCTGTGTTTACTTGGTTGGGTCTGAGCAGCTTTGGGACTGGCAGGTGAAAGAGATTTATCCTGACAGTGGGCCAGGCAGGAAAACTCTAGCCACACCATGATATCCTTATCTATCATGGTATCTCTTTCCCTGCCCTCCCACTCTGTCGCTGTTCAAGCTTGACCCTCCCATTTCCCTATGTTCTCAACCCCCACTCATTGCCCTCTGCCACTCCCCCACACCCAGTCAGCTCATGTAGATCTCATCTACTTCTCCTTCGCTGCATCATCCATGTGTCCCACCTAGGGTCTTTCCCTGTTAACTAGCCTCTCTGGAGCTGTGGGCTGCAATCTGGCCATCCCTTCTCTTACATCTAGTATCCACTTATGAGTGAGTACATACTATATTTGTCCTTCTGAGTCTGGGTTACCTCACTCAGGATGATATTTTCTAGTTCCATCCATTTGCCTGCAAATTTCATGATATCATTGTTTTTTTACTGCTGAGTAGTACTCCGTTGTGTATTTGTGCCACATGTTTTTTATCCATTCTTCAGTTGAGGGGCATCTAGGTTGTTTCCAGGTTCTTGCTATTACAAATAATGCTGATATGAACATAGTTGAGCATGTGTCCTTGTGGTAAGGTTGAGCATTCCTTGGGTATATGCCCAAGAGTGGAATAGCTGGGTCTTGAGGAAGACTTATTCCCAATTTCCTGAGAAACTGCCATACTGATTTCCAGAGTGGCTGTACAAGTTTGCATTCCCACCAACAGTGGAGGAGTGTAACCCTTGCTCCACATCCTCTGCAATATAAGCTGTCTTCAGTGTTTTTGATCTTAGCCATTCTGACAAGTGTAAGATGGTATCTCAGAGTCATTTTGATTTGCATTTCCCTGATGACTAAGGATGTTGAGCAATTCCTTAAATGTCTTTCAGCCATTTGAGATTCTGTTGAGAATTCTCTGTTTAGCTCTGTAGCCCATTTTTTTTTAAATTGGATTGTTCAGTATTTTGAAGTCTAGCTTTTTGAGTTCTTTATATATTTTGGAGATCAGCCCTCTGTCAGATGTGGGGTTGGTGAAGATCTTTTCCCATTCTGTAGGCTGTTGTTTTGTCTTATTGACTGTGTCCTTTGCTCTACAAAAGCTTCTCAGATCCCAAGTTTCTTATTTGCTTGTAAGTTTTTTCTATATCAAAGCAGTTTTCTGGTGTTAGTACCACTTGCTTTGAAACCTTTGCTTTCTAAAGTTTCAAAGTGGCTTGTTGACAAACGGTATTAGCATTTGAATTGCTGCCCAACAGGCAAGCTGCTCACCTGCTTCCCCTGTAAGTAACCCAGTAAAAGTAACAGGTTCATCAAATCTGCTTTGGTCTGTTGTGGGCTCCATTCTGGGTTGAGTAGACATGTGTGAGGCATCTCCCCACAATAAGTCTTGCCATACAACAATAATGCATCTCTTTAGCCATATTTTCTGCATAGACTTGGCAATAGTTTAGTTAGGTATCTGGGTAAATACTGTAGATTCCTGATATTCCTTTCAATATACTATTGTAAAACACTGAGTATTTATTCATTTGTACTCACTTTTGGTCAAGTAAAGGGGCTGCTTATCCTAAGAATCATTAAATCCAGTCTCATCATGACTTCAGGGACTATTCTAATAGGAATAGAGAGCCAAAGCAAACAGGACTTGCATAATGAAGTTCAAGTAGCATATGCCGTTTCCTTACACGGTGTGTACTTGGCATATTTTAAGGATGGGGATTTAAATAGGCTGATATGAATACTGCAGAACCTACCTTATTTCCATAATATATGGATTGTCTCTTTGTAGATGGCCTCACAGCGGTATGACTGAAAGTAGAGACATAAAGCCCATCAGATATGAGAAATCAAGAAATCTACTAATCATGGAAATCAAGTGAACACAGGACAGTGCAAATGTCATGCACACGTCTATCCTCCCCTCTCCCAATACAACAAAACCTTTCCTGTTCATTGCCCAGCTTCTCTGTTAGAGCACCAGAAGGGAAAGGATGAGTGGGGTCCCATGCTTTGTTTCTCAACCCCCCTCCACTCTCACCAATTGCTTTAGAAAAACAACTGAACTTAGTTGGGGGTGAGGATCAACAATTCCTTCCTCTGCCCATGTAAACATGTTGTGATACTTTGTGGAAGACTAGGAGATTGCTTTACAAGGAAGAGATGAAATAAACATTAAGAATATTTTAGCCAGATTTTTTTTGGATATGGGAAAAATATATGGACCATGTTTTCAGAGGATTCAACTGATGGTTAGGAAGCTCCACTGCTTTGGGACTGAGATGTTACAGAATATTATCTCAAGTGGAACACTGTAGATCAAAGCAGCTTACCTTATGATGTACAAGAGGAAAAGAAAAAGCTAAGATGTGACTAGGGTAAGACATAACACCCAAGAGCATACTTTCTCCAAGTAGATACCATTTCCTACTTTGAACTACTTTCAAATAATGCGATCATATGAATTCATCAGCAATTAATCCACTGTCTCTTTACCATTGAGTATTCCAGTGTAATCTTTCCATTACTACTTATAAAACTGGACTGGAATAGGCATTTCTTGCTGCAAGTACCATGGTCCATGAGACACAACATCTTAGTCACCTAAAGAAGGAGGGATAGGATACTGGTGAGACAGGCCTTGTATATTTTCTGTACGAAACAAAAACAAAACAAAACAAAACAAAACAAAAAAACTGACTACTTTTTCTAAAGGAGACTTGGCAACAGAAAACAGAGAAGTGTTTGTCCCTTTATTTTGTTGAGAAGCCAGAGTTCTAATTCTGGATCCTCCAATTCATAGGCATTCTCTTTAATAGAAAGAGATGGGACTTTTACCTTTTTCTCTTCCTTGTCACTCTTTGACTTTACTAGTTTGTACAGCAGTCTTATCTTCTCCTACTTGACTTTAAATTACTTGACTATAGGGCCTGTGTTTTACCAGCCATATGTCTGCCTTATGATCACACTTCCTGCAAGTTACAGGCATGGATCAAATTCCAGTAAACAAACAATAGCAGCTGTAAAGCCATAAATGTCACTCAAACAGTCATAGCAGTCCACAAAGTTTAAGCTCTTTATAAATGTTAAAGAAACTACATGAGCCTTCTGAAATGGGAAAATACCCTGCATTACAACATTCAATTCCCTTAACAATTAAGACAAGCAATTATTTTAGCAAAAATGTAAGCAGAAACTACATAGATAGTCTGGAGACTAGCTCAGTAAAGGGTTGTCTGCTATGCCTTTAGCTCTGGATATGGTTCCAAGAACTGAAAGTAGAGTGCAGAAACATGTTTATATATACTTGAAACGTGTTTATATATACTTTGACTGCTTCTGAGGAAAGCATTTCTAAAGTCCAAAAGTAAAATAAATAAAAGAAATTTCCAAAATGTGCATCTCTATCCAAATATTAGCAATCTCATAAATGGTGGGTAATTGAGGCATTTATAACTATAAATAAGATGCTTCTGGATGTTTTTTAAGAACATGAAATATCCAGGCAAAGGAAAGGTGATCATCCATATTTGAATGTCCCTGAATCTATCACTATACCTTGAGAAAGGACTGTCAGTTGAATGCTGTTAGAACAACTTTCCTCCCACTATCATTGCCATTGCTTCCAAACTTAGTCTGGGCCCTGTATCTTGATATACCCCATCCACATTAATAGTTATATACCTCCTTTAAGATGACAATGGAACCATCCTCACTGCCACTGGTTCTATGATAAGGCTTCCAGCAACAGTCAGTTGGACATTGTAAAATCAGTACAAGAAAAACTCTATGAGAATTGTGCCCCTAAATTGAGTGACACTAGCACAACTTGACACAGCCAGTATGAATTTAAATCTTTCTCAGTTATGACAGTCAACATTTAATGATACCTGGTTACCTACATGGTTGCTGACAGATATCATGGCTTAACTATAAAAGCCTCTGCACATCATCAAAACATCCCATACCACAAGACAGACCCACCCTTGCCAGCTGAAAAATTTGAAGTTTAAAATAACCCAAGTCAATCAATTAACTTTATTCTTTTCTTAACAGAGGTTACAAGAGAGTTGTTCTTACTCATGAAACGATCGATCCACATTGAACCTTTGCTGTCCTCCTGTAGGATAAAAATCCAAATTTTTGTTTGTGGAAAACATATATCCTAAGAATTGTGTACTCATACAGAATCTGTGTGTTACCACATACCAACTACAGGACTGGAACACATTGCCTGAGTAGGACTGGACATTCCAACAGAAGGTAGGCATCACTATGAGCAATCACTGCCTATGAGACATAGCTGTGAATATAAAGAGACCCATAGAGGCCTTTTCCTGTTCCCAGATCACAAGTGAAATTATGTTGATTGCTTATTGTATGGTGTTGCGTGGAGATGCCAAGAAAAGTACAAAATCACCCCAAATTCCCTAATGTGGTATGGGGACTCTGCCTTGGGTGTTGAAAGTAGAATCTCCCACATTCCAAAGGCAACAGTGGAAAGTGTACCTCTGGCTTCCCAAAGAGGAAAGCATACTGTACTGTAGACTTTTTTCCAAGTCCTATTCTTGAATGTTCTTCTGCTTTCTGGGACCCACAAGGTCCAGCCTCCACCTGCAAGATACTCACTGACCTTGACTCTAGAGAATCATCTGTGATTTATGTTAGGAAACTGGAAAAAGGAAGAAAATAAAATTCAGGGGATTCTAGATCCTCCCTTTGACACTACCTGAAACAGAGTCCATTTATATACAGTCCATGGTGGGTAGAAGTGATGGGTTTACACTGCAGCAGAGTTTCTCATGAGTGAACAAAACAACCTCTTTACTCCCATTAAGAATGCAGGGTTTACAACTAGTGCTAAGGGTCTTCTTCATCATCCTTCATTCATAGGATCCTTCTTACATGTATATACCCTTCAGAAATCCTCAGTGTTATGTTCAGTACATCTTCATTCCTAAGTCCCTACTTCTTCTACATTACGGAAACAAGCATTCAATTAATGCATAATACAGGGAAAATGAAATATAGAAGATGGATTAACAAGACAAAAAGTATCTTGACCACAGGACCCTCCCCAATGTGGCCACAATTATCTCCACTGAACCCTACTGAAATGACAGCATAATGCAGGCTTCAATTACCAGGCTATATCAACCCACTGATAGGGTGACCAGTGTTCTCCCTTACCCCTCCCAAGCCCCAGTGTTTCATCCTCCTGCCTCTGTTCCTCATTTAGGAGGTAGTGTACTGACCTATACAGCTCAGCTGTCCATAATCTATCATGGCTTTCCCTTCACCCTCAAGCTGCTTCCTCACATTCCTTGGTGTTGACATGACAAATGTTAAGGTCAGAAGGAACTGCTGGGATATGGATGGTGAGGAAGGAAGCTCATAAGTTACATCTATACTGCTGTGTTAATCTATTCAGTAGGAAGCAACCATTTATATAGGGCAAGGGCTGTGCTCTCACCTGACCATATATAAATTTATGTTCATAGTCCTTTCTGGGAAATACATCTTTTTAATAGGAAATAAGTTATTATTTTGACAGAGTTTGAGCATAAAATGCCCCCTTTTTCCTTTGTATTCTTTTTGTGCTTTATCATACACATAGCAATTGACCGAAGCATTCACTCTGTTTGTAGATACCAGGAGCATCAAAGCATAGACAATTTCATGTTCATATTCCTTATTTTCCTTATCAGTCAGTCAATGAACATATAATGTGATTCCACTTCTTATATATAATGATTTTATATATATATATATATATATATATATATATATGTGTGTGTGTGTGTGTATGTATGTATATATA
>CABHPQ010016023.1:0-17015 GCA_902168405.1 Peromyscus aztecus | reverse complement strand
AGAGAAGCAGAACAAGCCACAGCCAACCTCACTTCACCAATTCCTCAGCTGATCCTGTTTCCTCAGACTGAAAGCCTCTGAATCCTCATCTGAATGGATCTCAGCTGAACTGCTGCTAAAAGCCTAAAAGCTCAAAAGGACTCTAGTTCCTGGTCCTCACACTTCATATACCTTTCTGCTTCCTGCCATCACTTCCTGGGATTAAAGGCGTGTGTTACCATGCCTGGCTGTTTCCAGTGTGGCTTTGAACTCACAGAGATGGGGATGGATCTCTGCCTCTAGAATGTTAGGATTAAAGGTGTGTGCCACCATTTTCTGGCCTCTATGTCTGTCTAGTGGCTGTTCTGTTGTCTGACCCCAGATAAGTTTATTAGGGTGCACAATATATTGGGGGACACAATATCACCACACCACAGGACTATTAAGGTGGACATAGAGCCAAACCTGCTACCTCCCAGATAGGTGAGCCCCTTCTATAAACTGTTATTTTCTCTCCACTTATGAATTTGGTGGTTGAGAGAATGTTAACAGCTGGCAAAATATAAAAGCAACAATAATTCCAAGTCAATTCAGAACTTGGAAGGGCGATGGTTAGAAATGAGGGTCTTCCCTAGGCTGATAGAGTGTGCTGATATGAGATGAAATGGTTTTAATCACCTTATGACCAGCACACATATGGAGGGCATGACTAGGGTTGGATGCAGTGTATGCAATAAATGGTATACGTGATAAAGCTGTGGCCATAGCCACATCAGCAAAGAACCAACCCAATGAAGGCAGCCCAATTCATGTATCCGCCATCACATTCAGCAACCTTCCAACCCTTCCCTCCTGAGTAAATGAGCCCTTGAGAAGGGAATGAAGAACTGTTCACTTCAAACATGTTGGGTTTGAAACGACCAAATATTTGCCAATATTCTGAAACTGGAACAAAGCCTCAGGAGAGCAAGATGAAAAGTGGACAGCTAGAGCTGAGTCCTCAGACCAATGTACGTGGAGCCAAGGTGGCTAAGGAATTGAGGGTGTGGTGTCCAGAGTCCAGGAAGGAGCCTTTTAGACAGGAGGCAGAGGCAGGGCAGGCTTACAGGGGAGGTCTCAAGACACATGCACAACAGATGGGCTGGAGAACCAAGTTGCCAGGGAAGAAATCACTCTAACAGTGACTCTTCATTTTGGTGTGGAGGCACATTCCTGTAATCTCAGCACTCAGGAATTGGAGGCAGGAAGATCAGAAGTTCAAGGTCATCCTCACTACAGTGCAAGTTCAAAGCCAGCATGGACCACATTGACATACTGTTTCAATAAAACTAAAAAAAAAAAAAAAAAAAAAAAAAAAAAACACAAAAGTGACTCCCCCCTGCAGTGGTAAGGATGGAACAGAGTTCCAGGAATGAAAAGAAAGTTGGGAGTTATCATGGGAGCAATGGTGGCCTTGAAGACTCAAGCATAGAATCTTAACTCCAAACCTCACAATGTGACCTGATTTGGAATGTAGGTTAATACAGGTTGTGATGCTTTGAATGAGAAATGGCTCAGGCATTTGAGTAGCTGGGCTCAGTTGGTAGCACTATTTAGGGATGTTTACAGCGTGCAGGCTTATAGGAGAAGCATGCCTTTGGGAGGTGGCTTTGAGAGCGTTTAGCCTGTTCCTGTTTGCAGTTCTCTCCATCATTGCAGCTGAAGACAGGAACTCTCGGCTTCTGTTCCTCCCGTTCTGCCTGCTGCTTCTTGCTATGTCTGTCCCTGCCGTGATGGGCTTATTCCTCTGAAACTGGAAGCCAGAATAACTCTTCCTTCTAACAGTAGCTTTGGGTCATGGCATTTTATCACAACACCAAAAAAGTAACGAATACACAGACATAATGAGTTCAGTGAAGGCTCTAATATTACCTGTGTCCTTATACCAGGGGACATGGGTCACAGATACACACAGGCAGATGGCTGAGTAGACATAACCACCAAGATTGGAGTGACATGTCTACAAGGCCAGAAATATATCAGCAGCTGAACAGTGGTGACTGTCCCTCTCCCTTAATCCCTCAACCTGCCCACCCCAGGATCAAGGAAACTACTCTGCCCACGTCTTGACCTCAGAAGTCAGCTAAAGGGCAATCGATGTTTATGTGTGAACTGCCCAGTGTGTGTGCTGTTTCTACAGACACGGGGCGCTTTAGAGTGAAGGCATCAGTGTGGAGAGATTCAGTGGTCTTCTCCAAAGATGGAAGGTATGGTGCTGGGGTCTCACAGCTCCTGGCTGTGGCGGCTGTTCTAGAGTATCTGCAGGAGGGAAAGTGAAACAGAGCACTTGCTTCCACAGGGGAAGTTCATGGGAAGATGCCCAGTGGTTAAGGTTTCAATGTCTTGGAAACTGGGCATCTGCCAAGGAGAACCTGCAACCACCTACTAAGAACAAAAGGTCAGCCATTGCACAGAGGCTGCCAAAGAAAGCAGCAGGACACCAAGAAGCTCAGTCCAAGGCATTGCACTGTCAGGGAGCACCGAGCTGTACTTCCAGCCTGTCTGATAAGTATCAGGGCTCTGAGAGAGAAGCACCATCGTGCTGCTGATTGACAGTTGATCATGGGCTCTGCAGGGCTCTGAGCTGGTGTCCATATCCATCCACCCCTGAGGGAGTGGTACAGGTCTTTTCTGTTCTTCCCCTTCCTGAGATGAATGTAAACTCAGAGCTTGGAGACCTGTTAATTGTTATCTACTATAATTAAGGATATTGGAGGAATTCTTAAGGATCTACTTTCACATAATGACTTTTTTTCTTTGTCTACCCTTCCTTCCTCACCCCTAGTCAACATGAAGTGGCAGTGGCTTCCATCTGCTCCCAAGTCTCATGCTAACATCTCTGCTAATCTTGCCAGCTCTCAGGCCCAGCTCCAGGGCTCATCTCCCACACGAGCCCCGGGATTTAGTGTAAGGCTTCAGAGGACAGAGTTCCTGAAGACAATGGTGAATGAGAATAATTATACCACAGACCATCCAAACACAGAGTCCCGGCTGGAAGTCCTCATTTCCCCATAGCTGGAAACCTACAGACACTCTGTGACCTCTGCACACAATTCTCCATTTGAACCAAAGGTCACCAGCCCAGACCCCACTCCATTTCCTGGGTTATCTTCTCTCTGGAAAAACATCAAGCACTGCCCCTTACATACCATCCCCACACTCACACAGGTTACCCCAATATGTATAAGCATGCATGTTTGCTTGTTAGAGAGAGGAGGTCAGAAGGCAACTTTTAAGAGTCCTTCTACACCATGCAGGTCCTGTGGATTGAACTCAAGTCCTCAAGCTTGGCAGCAACTGCCTTTGCCTGCTGAGTTACCTTGCAGGCTCTTGGTTTATTTTGTTTGCTTGTTTTGCTTTATTTTAAAGGGGAGGAGCCAACGAGAAATTTTATGAGAGGACAAGCATGTTTCTCTCCCCTCACCCAGGAGACTTGGTGGCTAAAATGGTATGTCTGTGTTGCAAAGGCAGTGAGCCCACTGAGAGTGTGTCCATCAACAAGAGACTACTGCTAGACAAAGATCGACAACAAAAGACTGAAGAGTCGGGAAGCCCTACACAGCAAGCTGTGACCAGCGTTCACACTGAATTCGATATCCCAAGTGGAAATCCTGGGGCCAGCTGTAACAAGCCTATGTGGGGAAACAGGTCCCCAGTTCCCATATGGAGCATCTGGGAGAGCTTGTGAACTATACCCACCTTCTCTGGTTCCAGGGAAAGAAAGGTCAGTCTACCTGGTCACATTACACTCTTGACAGGCCAGCCTCAACTGCTAGCCACAGCTCTTCTGACCTGATGATGGGAAAATCCATAAAGCCATTCAACTCAATCACACCCAAGACCCCAGGAGAGGGGCACATGGAAATTGGCCAGGTTCCCTCCTAAGACAACACTTCAACTGGACTCCATCACTAAAGTTTAGAGACTGACCAGGATTCCAAACTCCTTCATAGCCATCATAGCCTGGAAATGTCAGTGTAGTCCTTTTCTAGTGGGTCCTTCTGTTATCTGAGGAAATATCTGGGCTGGGAGCTGGCCTGCAGGAAGCATCGCTTGCTCCTTCTAATCTTGTCAGAGGAGAAAGAGCTTTAATCTCTGATACCGCCAGCAACATCCAAGAGGAGAAATTGTAAGGCATACATACCTGGCGTAAGCAATTGTTCAGTCTGATTCAATGTTTTCAACCTCACTGGCCACTTCGAGAACCTGTTTCTCCAGTTGTCTTTAACCAGCACTTTCTGCCTCTCTCCTCTACATTTGTGTTTCAAGGCTTGCCTACTATGACTGAACTGCTTGTCAAGGACACATAAGAAAGTAAGTCCTACAGAGAGCTGGTCTCAGAGGCAGGAAGATCAGGAGTTTGAGGTCATCCTCAGTTACATAGTGATGGCAGCCAGGGATACATGAGGGGTGACTGGGCCCTCTCTAGGGATTAGCTCATGGTGCAGAGGGCTCCTCATCACCCAGAGACATCTGTGTTCAAAATATGGAAGCACTCATAGGTCACCATTTAAAATGAGGTCATGAAGAGTTTTTCCAATTACTTGGGAAATTGCTTATGCCACACACAGTACAAAAGAATAGGATAGAAGCTGCATGAGGCCTGAGTCTAAAGTCAATTTATTTTTAATCACAAATTTGAAGAAAGAAAAAGGACTGGAAAGAAACATGCTAATCTAAATAGGAGCTATACTTGGTAGTAGTGTTTACCTTTTTATTTCTTACAAAAATGCCTAAAATTTCCACAATGACCCTGTGTTATTTTTATACCCAGAAAAAAAGTAAATTCAAAATGAATAACCTAAAAATATTGTTCCATAGCAGACAAGATGAACAAAGAAAATTTTAGTCACATCCTGGAGGCCAGGCCCTTCCAAAACAACCCTATATGTAGTGACCCTCGAATTGCTTCTGTGGTGCTGTTAGGAATGCAATGCCCACAATCCCATCAATCCAGCCAACCAAAGTAATAAAAACTCCTGAACACATGGAAGTGTGTGAGACCCTCCGCCAGCTCCAGGCCCAGCCTGGCTAGACAGTCTGACCAGAATTGATGAACTTAGACTTGAAACTCTGCTTATGCAAGAAAACAAGCAATAGGGAATTAAATAAGAACACCTACTTGGAGGATGTCTTGATTCTATACTGGGTACCCACAAACAGACTAAACATATGAAAAGACCTACGTAACATCTTGCCTATCAGGAACACAGTGATGACAGATGATACAATGTATATACACTTGTGACCCTAAGGTTCACATGTTGAAGCCTTTACTGCCATACATGCAATGTGTCATGCAAGTTAGCACCCTTGGAGGAGCAGCTGACACATAAGGATAGAACCTCAGGTGTGATGTTTCTTCTCATCAGAGAGCAGGGAGCCTGCCCACCTCATCACCTGTGGAAGACACAAGGAGAAGGCACTATCCACATACCATGAAGCAGTCCTCTCCAGACACTGCAGGAGTCAGCACCTTGACCTCAGACCCTAGCCTACAGCACTATTAGAAGTAAATGACTGGCCTGAATCAGCTAGACTGGATGGAGTATTTGCAGTCACGGTCTAAGCTGAAAGCAATGCACACTCTAATTAGGACAATTTACAGTGGGCTCATGTTCAGGGTGTAGGTAGACTGCTAGGAACCACAGGAATCCAAATACGATCCAGTGGCACCATTAGCATCTACATGTGTGTGGAAGGAGAGTCACTAAAAAAAAAAAAAATGCTATTCAAGGACAGTGACCTGAAGCAAAGGGTAGGTCAGCTGGAGGGAGCAGAGAAACAACACACAGGTATCCATCTGTCCTGCTTCCTACCATGCAGCTCCTGCTGAGGTGCCCACTGGCTAGAGGCAAGGAGGGTCACTGAAGAAGAGCACAGTACATGAACAAGCCTGGCATATAGAGCTAGGTAAAGAGCAGACAGTATGCCAGCACGTATCTGCCCATACCACAGTCACCCTGCGCTGCTGTCTTGGGCCAGCCCTGTTGCCCTATGCAAACAGGATCCCAGGACCACTCTCCCTCTTCATCATCCTGTACCTTACCAGCATACTCCTCAGTAGGACTCTGTCAAATACTGCGTCTCCGTTTCTATTCATAAATGTTCCATTCCTTGCAGGGTTTGCTAGTTTTGCTTTGACCTCATGAATGGAAATCTGTTGTTTCAAATCATAGTAGCACAGCTACATTACAAAATGCTGAGAAACCTTCACTTTTAAGCTGGTGAAAGAAAATACTGTTTTTGCTCATGGTTTCTTTCTTCCTATTTTGGCTTTCCAAGTGTATGAAAGGCCATGAGAACTTGTTGTTGTACCTGGGTCCCCATTATCTTCATAAAGGGTCATCGTCTGTTCTCAGAGCATGCTCCTCCCGAGTCACTGTCCTGTTTGGAAAATGCTGAGGTATTCAGACACTTTGCAGAGCACTCAGTGTGGCTGTGAGTCCTACCAGCATAGAAACCGTTTCCTGGGCTGTCCTTGTGTTTACCAAGTGACTGACAGGCGTGATTATGAACACTTGTTCTCAGTCACTCCCTTCCCAGCAATTGGTCTCATTTCTAGGCTGGCATCATCGTGTGGATGTCCATTAATGGAAGACCTCACACATGTGCCAGATGTTCTCTGTGTTCATATCACTGATCATAGTGTGAGTCCCCAAGGGCAGTGCAATGCCTCGTGCCTGATGGTTCTTCTAGCTCCCAGGTGTCTAGCATAATTTATATAGAGGTGTTTTGGATACATTGGGATCCACAATGGAAAGCCACAGATGGACCTGAGGGCTCCTTACAAGTGAAGACAAGCAGATTCCCTGAGTAACAGGAGGCAGCACCCTGGAGCAGAAAGGCTGGTGGGGTTGGTCTAGAACAAGGCTGCCCTCATGCTGCGACACCTGCCTCAACTGGGCATGAACCATGACTATGAATTCAAGTGAACTTAAAAGGCTTTAGTGTGAATACGCTATTTTTCATACCCAAGTTTAAACTGTGTTGAGACGAAAATAGGAATATTGGTTATGTGTTTAATTAACTTAGATTTACTCCTGTAACTGGCACCTGGACTTTTAAAGTTGAGTGGTTGCCTGGGAAAATGGGCCTTTTCTGAATGCATGCCAACATCTCCTCCCTATAAATGTGACCACAAGGAGTAAGTACCAGCTTCATGCCTCCGTCTCAGCAGCAAACCTAGGGGTGAGGCCACAGAGCTCATACCTGACCCAGGGTCCTGTGTGGATTGACTCAGACCTCAGAATGGAGCAGCACCTATGAAGGTCACCCTAAGAAGAGCAGGCAGGTACAGAATAAGGAGTGGCATCAGATCGGGGGTATGATGGCCCCCTCCCTGTGTCTATGCAGAGTCCCTACAGTGACCTGATTTAAGCCAAGGCAATGGACACAGCCATTTCTTTACCCAGACACTGACACTCTACCAAGGCCATCCCTGTGCTCAGTACACTAAGTGTGTACCCATCACAGAGATCTTATTCAGTCATAACAGTCCATGAGATTTCCCCTCCATTTGGAATGATGGGCATGATCTCAGGGCCAGCATCTAACCTGCATTGTAGCTTTTTCTGTTGGATAACTGAGGGCAACTGCCCTGATATTATTGAGTAATAATACTTACTATTACCAACACATGCCATTCCTGCTGGTCCCACCACAGGAGCATGAACTAACTCATTTAATAATCACAATGGCCTGCAAACCAGGAGTCTCCTTTGTACAGATTATAAAACTGAGGCTCAGTGGTCTTCTGGGGCTGCACAGCCAGTAATGAATAGTGCTGGGTATCACATCCAGACCTGATCTGCTGATCTTAAGGCTTATGTTCTTTCTCCTTTCCATATAATCCCCAAGTGAATGATAACATTCAGCAGTGGTCCTAGGTGTATCAGGAGTCGATTTCTGTCTTTACTTTTTAAAACATTCAAACTCTTTGTGCTAGATAGTTTTATGTCAACTTGACACAAGTTTTCTGAAAGGAGGGAACCTCAATTGAGAAAACACCTCTGTAAGATCTGGCTGTAGGGCATTATTAGTAATTGATGAGGAAGGGCCCAGCCCATTGTGGGTGGTGCCACCCCTGAGCTGGTGGTCCTGGGTGCTGTAGGAAAGCAGGTAGAGCAAGCCAGTAAGCAGTACCCCTTCATGGCCTCTGCATCAGCGCCTGCCTCCAGGTTCCTGCCCTGCTTGAGTTCCTGTCCTGACTTCCTTTGATGACAAACAGCAAGATGGACATGTGAGCCAAATAAACCCCTTCCTCCCCAGCGTGATATTTCATCACAGCCATAGAAACCCTGACTGAAACACTCTCTGTCTTCCCAGGCTTTCCTTCGCTGTGGTATATTAAATGAGCAGAGCGGTGCCTTAGATCTGTACCATCGCTGGGGCCCTCTGCAGTGCATTCGGCGTTGGGAACATAACTGAGCCCCATTGCTCTCGGATACCTGTTCCACTTGGCATGAGCTCTCTTTCATTCCTAGTGAGAACGGCCGTTCTATCCTAAGTGAGGTACACAGCTCACAGGAAACATCTTCTCGTCATAAAGACTGCTTCCTCTCCCAGCAATAAGGGTGCAGACTCCACAGCCACCTGGCTGCCATTTTACTAGTTCTTTGCAAACCCTGCCTATAATTCCAGGAGATCACGATCACTCGCTAATTCCTTAAAGACTTAGCTGAGTGAACTGAGGAAAAAGCAAAATGCTTGCCTGGTACTTGCCACAGCTGAGAGTCCAAACCACAGCGAAAGTTTGCCACGAAATGATCCAACAGTGACAGGGACACTAGGGACAGTGAGCTTCACAGCCTTGGTGAAACCAAGGGAGGCACCACAGCCGCTGGCATCACATTTGCTTCTAGTTAAGGGTGATGAGGTGTGGCCTAAGCGTGGCTTGCTATTTCAGTCCTTAGAGCACACGGTCCAGCCTGCTTGAGAAGACAAGTACAGTACCTTGAAAGGAACTCATAAGCTGCCAGCCAGTGCACTAAGCCATGTACCCATCTAGTCAGATCCCCAGGGTACTATAAATGTGTCCATCCAGATTGAGGTACAGCCTTGTAGACATAAAGCTGGATGTGTTCAAAGAAATCCACCTTGTTTTGTTCTACACCTTGCTGATGCAATCTTCTTGCCTGGGGACATGAAGGAGTTCTGTAAGTGTTGCTTGGGCACAAGATGTGCTATTCATTGACAAAACCCCACCCTGGGTCCATGTGTCAGCCAGGACACTGCCAAGGCCAATGTAGCTTAGTTCTCACTCTGGGCTATGATGCTAAGTGCTCAGCATGCTTCCGTTCTGTCAAATCAACAGACCTTTCTTAATTCTTCTAAATTAAATTTATTTTTCTCCATTTGTTAAATACTCAGGATGAAAATCTAAAAATCGAGTTGTTACAATATTGACCCATATGGGTACCAAGTCCACAGTGGGCATTGCAGTAAAGTCAACCAGCTGCTAGACCCATTCCTAGCTTCTAAGGGGTGCTGCCCTCTACTAAAGGAGATCTGGTGGGTGAGGGGAGCTTGGCAGCATTCTGCATCCCCACTCCAGAGCCAGTGGGTGCCATGGGCTGGGGTGGGAGAAGGTATAAGGAGATGCTGTAGATACCTTATTTCAAAACCTTGTGTAGTTTCCCTAATGAATGCCTTACCTAATTTCATCTGAAAACACCACCACATATTTCTACTTTAATCCCCTCCAAAGCTCAGAGAACATCAAGGAGAAGTGGGCAGAGAATGTAAGAGCCAGGGGGTGGAAAGAGAGCAAAGGGCCGTCCTCTGGACATGACATGGCTATCACTCTCAAGAACTCAGAGCAGGTGTGGTTATCTGCACAAAGACCTGCACGAGACGGAGCTGTCATCATTTCCTCATGGATCGGGATCCCTCCTTTAGGAACTATTGGAAGTTAAGAAGGATCATGGAGCAGCAGCATTTTCTTCAGTAGTCTGTCTACTCATATAACTTGCCCTTGTCCATAAACAACCTCATACCCACACTCAGGCAAGAAACTCTAAACTCAATTGGTCACACACACACACACACACACACACACACACACACACGATATGGAAATAAGAGGGAGACTTCTTGAGAAGGTTTCTAGCAGAACAAAGAAGGGGTTAGGAAAGAATTGGGGGGATTAAAATTTATTATATTACAGTGTGAAACTATCAAACAATAAAAAGAAAAGAAAAAGCTGGTCTTATTCAATCCATTCACTTTCTACCAAAAATACCCCTGAGGCCCAAAGAAAGGAGATGACAAGTGCTGGCCATGGTTAGGAACTACTGCCCCCTCTCAACTGCTGCTGCCTAACGACCTGGTGACCAAAAGGAAGGAAGAAGGTCATCCCTAGCAACCTGCCACATGGCTTCTAATACACTTCCAATGTGTAAGTGGGCTGACCTTGTGAAATCCCAGGCATCCAAGCTGCACGTGACTCAATGTTTTGCATTTTAGTTTAGCTGCATATAGTAAATAAAGTCACCCTGGTCTGTGACCAAATCCCAGGACTGAGGGTGACTGCATTTTTTGAATCACATCTGACAAGATGAAGCACCTTTGAAAGGATGGCAGTGACACTATAGGACATATAAATACAAGCAAGACCTACAGTAAGTGCTGCATTTTCCAAGGACATGCACTGACAGTTGCAGTGCATTAAACGCTAGAATATATTTAAAGCAAGTGCTGGAAGGCTTGCTTGGGCTCAGAGCCTCCTCCAGCTGTGCTGAATTACACTACAGAGGATGGGCTCTTGCCAGTGGCTCCAGGAGTGATGGAGAGGGTAAGCCCCAAGGGAAAGGGCTCAGGTAGGTACTTCCCCCAGTCCTGGACCTTAGGAGGTGACTTTACACCCATCCATTGGCTTCCTGTGCCTTGCCTAAAGCACAGTAGGTGTCCCAGTGTCCTGGGCGGGGCTTACTCACTAGGATGCCCTCTTACAGTTCACAAACTGTGAGATGGCAGTTCCCTCTCACCCATCTCCTACACAGAAGCCCAGACTCCCTGCAGATTCTATACCATTTGACCTCACTCCACTGCATTCCAGCAAGTTTCAGGGTTATCAGTGTGATGCCTAAGAACAATGTTAATGGTTCTCCAGGAAAGACAGGGCAGATGAGGGGATTGAGTTGAGTGAGTAGGCTAGCAGAGAGTTCATTCATGCCTTTTTATGTAGAGTTACCCATTCACCCCCATATCCACACTGAAGAAAGGACTCCAGATGGGAGAAAGCTTACCAGCTCCGGCTGCTGGCTTCAATCCCAAAGTCCCCACACTCTGCACAGCTGTGCAGTGTCCCTCAGGTTCCATTTCTCAACCCTTGTGCATTCCCATCATGAGAGAGTTGGCCTTTTTACATTCCTGGTAGGCCCAGAGATTGTGTTAGCCAGGTGGCTTCATTCTGGGAGATGATGGCCCTTTGTAAAGCCACTAAAAATTAACTTATCTTGCCATTGTTTTTTACCTAAATAGTAATAGTTTTGCTCCCCTAATACCAGTAACCTTTCACCCACGGCCCATGCTATACTTGGCCCACCCATGGCTGTGGTTAATATATTGTGCACCCCAATAAACTTATCTGGGGGCCAGAACAGAAGAGTCACTAGACAGACATAGAGGCCAGAAAATGGTGGCACTCACACTTTTAATCCTAGCATTCCAGAGGCAGAGATCCATCTGGATCTCTGTGAGTTCAAAGCCACACTGGAAACAGCCAAGCATGGTGACTCATGCCTTTAATCCCAGGAAGTGATGGCAGACAGTAGAAAGGTATTTAAGGCGTGAGGACCAGGAACCAGAGCTAGTTAAGCTTTCAGGCTTTTGAGCAGCAGTTCAGCTGAGATCCATTTGGGTAAGGACACAGAGGCTTCCAGTCTGAGGAAACAGAATCAGCTGAGGAACTGGCGAGGTGAGGAAACTGTGGCTTGTTCTGCTTCTCTGATCTTCCAGCGTTGACCCCAGTACCTGGATCCAGGTTTGTTTTTATTAATAAGAACTTTTAAGATTCATGCTACACATGGCCCATGCTATAGTTGCCCCCACCCCATGGCCACATTTTCCTGCCTTTGCAATGAAACAGCACCCACAGGCAGGTAAACAGGCTTCCTGGCTGGCTTTTCCCATACCACACAGGTACTGCCAGGAAAATGCTTCCAGAAACATCACTGTAAGCATCTCAGAGCACAAGAATCCACACCTAGCTCAAGCAGGCAATGGTTCAAGAAGAGAAGACCATGCAACACGGACTGGGACGAGGCTGGGATCAACTGAGAGATGAAGGTAAGAACAAGGACATGGAGTGTGAGAACATAAAAGGTCAAGGACAGAGACTCAAGACCAGTCTACAGCATGAAGCTAACTTGAGACAGCAGAGAGGGCCAGGCTGTCAGGAAGGAGGAAGACAGGCTTACTCATCCATGAAGTATGTGCCCCACCCACCAGCTGCAGCCAGAAAACACACTCCCACCTGAGTGACAAGGATGAAGATCTGACTTTGAACTGTGTGCTCACCTAGTGTTTAACCCTCCCTGCCAAACACTGGTCAACATACATACACAAAGAACTAAACTCTGACATACCTCTCAGACAAACCCAGAATCAAATATCACCGGCATCTCCCTGTGCAGTGTCAGACAGAACAAGGAAAAGAGGAGTGGCCTTGCTGAGGAACTGACCTCCTATCATCTCAACTCAGGAGGGTAGGCAGGAGACATGCAAGTTCAGGGACAGCCTAGGCAAGTCAAAATAGGAGACTGAGGTGGGGAAGAAGAAGGGAGAGGAGAAAGAAAAGGAAAGGGGATGAGGAGAAAGTTTAGTTGCTACTGTGCTTGCCTTACAGGCATGAGGACCTGAGTTTGAACCCTAGAATTCACATTAAAAAAAAAAAAATCCAGGTGTGACAAAGACTCCAAATAGCCAAAAACAACAATGCTAGAGGAATTACCATTCCAGACCTAGCAATTAGGGAAATGTAAATAAAAACAACTTTGAGAATTCATCTCACCCCAAACAGAATGACAACAATCAAAAAAAAAAAAATGCTGGAGAAGATGTGGGGGAAAGGAATCCCTTATTCATGGTTGGTAGGATTGCAAACTGGTCCAGTCACTCTGGAAAGCCACTCAAAAAGCTAAAAATAAATCCACCACATAACCCTAATATACAATTCCTTGACATAAGCCAAGGACTCAATAACTAGGATATGGAAACAACCTAAATGTCCTTAACTGATGAATGGATGGTGAGAATGTGGTGCACACACACTATGGAATACTACCCAGCTGTAAAAAAAAAAAAAAAAAAAAAAAAAAAAAAATGGAATCATGAAATTTGCAGGTAAATGGATGGACTTAGATAAGATCATATTGAGTGAGAGGTAGCCCAGACCCAGAAAGACAAAGAAACACTATATGTTCTGTCTTCTGAAGTTCCTAACTCCGCATCGCCGGGTGTGAGTATACAACCTGGAGTAACTGCAGAAACCAGCAAAAAAAGAAGGGATCATGGGATCAGGGGGAGCATTAGAGAGACAAGTGACAGGGTGCAAGTGATCTGAAGGGGGAAATGGAAAAATGGAGAGTCAGCTGAGGAGAGGAGGAAGATTAATACAGAAGGAAGGTAAGAGCAAAATAGCAGTAAAGATGTCTGAAAAGTCATAAAGAATATTGCTATTAATATCTAAAATTATATATAATGGATATGTTTGCATATAAATATACATATATAGTTTAAATGAAAGTTTCCCATCTGACCTAGCAATGCTTTCCCCCAAGAGCCATAGACTATCTACCAAAAAACCCAACACCAGACATTGCAAGTCACCTTTCGATTTGTTCAAGGTTGTCCAAGAGACTTCCTATACCCATGAAGTCCCATCAACATGGCTGCTCAAATGATCTGAACAAGGACGACACTGACAGGCTGCTAACACAGAATGGAAAATTCCATGGGGCCTCAACCCCAAAGAACTGCAGACTGAGATCAGAAGAAACAGACTTCCAGGGAAGAGCCCCAGTATCCAAGCTGTCAGTCCTGAAATCACAGTCACACAAATAACATTATATGGACTGAGCAGGCTGTATTTATATATTTAGGAACACACACACATACCCCACATGTAATCATAATTTAATTTCAAAAATAAAAATTTAAATAATAATAATTTTAAAAAAAAAACAAAGGTAAAAAAGCCAGATGAGGCAGAGCACACTTGTAACCCCAGCACTAGGGAGGCAGAGATAGGCAGATCCTTGGGTCTCCCAGGCCAGCCAGCCTAGCCTACCTGGCAACTTGCAGGCCAGTGAGAGACCCTATCTCAAAAAGTGTAAAGGTGGACAGAGTCTGAGGAATGGTGCCTGAAGTTGTCCTCTAGCCTCCATATGCACATATGTACACTCACACCACACACATACATAAAGTATACATATATAAACATACACACATACATACTTACACACACAAAGACTGACAACCATCTGAGTTGAGGTATGTTAGAATCATAAGCTTGGGAAATTAACTTCCTAACACTTGCCCAGGAAACAAGTTGAGGAATTAGGTAGGACTGGCTGGGCACTGTGCCTTACCAAGGTTTTAGAAACTAGGACAGCCCCCAGCAGGCTTGAACGCACCCAGAGACGCTTAGGAAAAGCCCACACACTTAGCTTCAGTAGCTGTTGAAACGGCACATAACTGCACCTAGAGACACCTGAGCTGAGGCCAGGGCCCAGGAAAAACACATCAAGAGTCAACCCAGTGGCCTTCAGCACGGTGTGTGCACCCGCCTGGGCTAAGCATCTGTACTCCGCTGAACTCTTCACTTCCTCACAGCCAGGACTTGCGGTTCTGCAGATTAACCCAGGACCAAGAAGCTGCTTCAGCTGTGGAGTAGAGTGGACGCACAACTGCACCCTGCCCTCCCTGTGCTCAACGATGGGCAGCAGCATTCCTCTGCTGCTTCTCACACTCACCCACACGCTCACGCTCACTCTCCCTCACACCCACTCTTTCCTCCTCTGGTGACTTCAAACCTACCCATTCTCATACCTGCTTTACAAGGAAGGATCTGCCTGGACATGGACACCTGGAGCTCCTGAGCAGATGGAGTTTCATGTGCATTGGGCTTTTATGAATTCCAACTCCCTGACTTCTGCTGTTTTTTTTATTTTTGTTTTTGTTTTTTTTTTTTTTTTTTACAATCAAGGAACTAGTAGAAAGTTCTGGAACCTCCCACTACCCAATCTTCTCCCAAGAAAAGCACTTCCATTTGCCTTCTCCCCATGCAGCTTGAAGAGCCTCCCTGAGAGCAGGAAGATAGACAGGCAATGTCAGCAAGTGCTCACTGTGTGAACATCTGCCTCTAAGTCGTCCTTGGCACCATTTCCCCAAATGGGTCATACATACAGATGCAAGCCTGGTTTATTAAAGTGGCCTCTCAGTGAGTTGCCCCCAGCTACCCAAGGAAGCTCTTAAAGCAAAATTCAGCTGCCCGTAGGCCAGAAACCACACATTCTGAGCATCAGCTAAGACTGTTGTTCTGAGGTGGCCGAGCTCAAGAAAAGTGTGACTTGGGTGCTGGGAACTGAACTGGGGTCCTCTACAAAAACAGAACGTGCTCTTGACCATCAACTCTCTGGAGTCCCCATGAATACATTTTAATTGGTTAATTATACCAAATTTTAAAAGATATATGAAAGCATCATTAAATGGCTCCCATCAAAGGAGGGGTGTGTGGATGGCATTCACACCACAGAGAAAGTTTATGGCAAAAAGCTGAGTGTGCAGACACTGACCCGGGGCATCCAGCTTTTCTGTCTACTACAAACGTTCTGGGTGTGACTTCCAGCACTGCTCAGACAGAATCACAGGTGTTTAAATCAGAAACCATTCTTGTAACTGGTAGGTCACAAGACAAATATGACAGACAGCCCAGCTGCCAGGGCTCTTTACCCTGAGCACCTTTAAAATAACTTGAGATAAAGCGGCAAACTACGCACCTGCTAGAGACCTAGGCAAGACCAGGGGCCACAGCAGGCAGACTTCCAGTACTGTGGTACAGGCACAGACCAAAATTGGCTGTAGACAAGAAGCAGACCCAAAGCACCAGCCCGCTGCCTCTTCCGGGTTCTTATCACCTCACTTCTGAGGCAGACACTGCTATACCAGGCCTAATCAACTCCACCTACCTCCACAGGGGAAATGGATCCTATGCTGTGATCCTATCTATAGATACCTAGGAGGCAAGGGAGTGAGGGCAGCCCCCGCCTCCAATTTCTGACAATAAGAATGTCAGTGAGCTTGGAAAAGGGTAGTCCTAAGCAGAGCTGGGCTGCTTCCGGGGCCCTAGCTGTAGGCCGCCGCTCTTAGTAGAGACCAAGGTGGACTGCACGCATTGCCCCAGAAGCCACGAGATATATGTGTTAGGACACTCTGTTCAGGGAAGCACATCCCACAGCAATAACTATGCGTGACTGAGTCCTAAGACCATTCAAAGCTTCAGGCTGCTCCAGTCCTGCAGACACTTCCAAGTCAGAGATGTCACCCTCAACAGAGGACAGAACACCTGAGAAAGCCCTGGTCCTTCCACATAATTTGGAGCATGACAAACAGTGTTGGCATTGATGTCCTTGTGACCACCTTCCTAAACCCAGGTCACATAAGCTCTGTCATGTTTAAACAGCAACCACAGCCCTCACTTTCTGAATGATTCCAGATCTAAGCTACCCATTGGCAGAGTCCCTGCATCTGACTCTCCCTCAGCCTCATCAGGACACAGTGGCTCACCCTGTGTCAACTGAAGAAGACTTGTCACCTAGACATTTGAGAGCTGCTCGAGGTGCATCTGTGAGTGTACTTTGAATGAAACCAAGGCCTGGATGAACGGCTGCTGTGGGATGTTCTGTATGGCAAATGTGGTGCTAATAAAACACTGATTGGCAGTGGCTAGGCAGGAAGTGTAGGAGGGGCTAACAGAGAGAATTAAAAGAACA
>CABHPQ010016011.1:0-18013 GCA_902168405.1 Peromyscus aztecus | reverse complement strand
ACAAACTCACATATCTTATTTTCATCTTTTTCTACTTCTTAATCTTTTATTTTTGATTTATATAATTTTTAAGATTTATCATTGTTGGAAGGACAATTTTCAGCTTCATATGGAAACACAAAAGCCCCAGATAACTAAAAAAAAAATCATGAATAATAAGTGAACTTCTGGAGGTATCACCATCCCTGATTTCAAGTTGTACTGAGCTATAGTAATAAAGAAAAAACAGTGTGGTATTGGTGCAAAAACAGACACATTGATTAATGGAATCACATTGAAGACCTAGACATAAATCCACACACACAGACACCTGATTCTTTATAAAGAAGCCAGAAATACAAGCCAGAAAAAAAGACAGCATCTTTAATAAATAGCGCTGGTCAAATGCACAGCTGAATGTAGAAGAATCCAAATAGAACTATACTTACCACCATGCCTAAAACTCAACTCCAAATGAATCAAAGATCTCAATATAAAACCAGATATACTGAATCTGATAGAAGAGAAAATGAGGACTAGCCTGTGGGAGCTTACAGAAGTTTCCTTGTGAGATCTGAGTTTGCCTGACACAGCAGAGCTGCATAAGGGGATGATTTGACCACGGGTAAGGTTGCCAGGTGAATGGAATGGTCTACACTTGGCTGTGATGAGGGGAGGTCTTTTGCTCCACCCCTTGGCATTCCTTTAAAAGTCCTTTGGCAGAGACAGTCAGGGCCCAATGGATTAGGACCCAGGCCCTCCAGAGGCTATCTGTGTTTTCTGTCTGTCTCTCTCTAGCTGTATTTCTATCTAATATTTCCTGCTGCTCCTGCTCCAGAGCATCCTGGGGAAAAGTGGGGTGGGATGGTCCTCCACACTAGCCTTGAACTCATTGACACAGAGAAAGACTTTCTGAACTGAACACCTTTGGCACAGGCACTAAGATCAACAATTAATAAATCGGACCTCATGCAACTGAAAAGCTTCTGCAAGACAAGTGGCAGTCTACAAAATGGAAAAAGATTTTTACCAACTATACATCCAATAGAGGGATAATATCCAAAAAATACATAAAGAACTCAAAAAACTAGATATCTAGAAAACAAATAACCTAATTTTAAAAAAATGAGATATAGATCTAATCAGAGAATTATCACGAGGAAACTCAAATGGCTGAGGAACAAAGAAATGTTCAACATTCTTAGCTATCAGGGAAATGCAAATCAAAACTGCTTTGAGATTTCATCTTACACCTGTTAGAATGGCTAGGATCAATAAAATAAATTACAGCTCATGCTGGTAAGGATGTGGAGTAAGGAATCAATCCAGCTATACCACTCTTGGGCATACACCCAAAGGGTGCTCAATCATAACCACAAGGACACTTACTCTACTGTGTTCATTGCTGCTTTATTCACAACAGCCAGGAATTAGAAACAACCCAGATCTCCCTCAATATATGAATGGACAAAGAAAATGTGGTACATTTACACAATAGAATATTACTCAGCCATTAAAAAATAACATCATGAAATTTTCAGATAAATGGATGTAACTAGAAAAGATCATCCTCAATGAGGTATCCCAGACCCAGAAAGACAAATATGGTGTGTATTCACTTATATGTGGATATTAGCTTTTAAATCAATACAACCTAGCTATAATCCCTAGAACCACAGAGGGTAGGTATAGAATAAGACTAGGTATAGACTAGGAGGACCAGATAGCTATCCCTAGGAAAGGGAAACAGGATAGATAGTTATGGGTGGATGGGGGTGAGGGACTGGAATGGGAAGATTAGGTGGGAAGGAGGAGGGAAGAAGGAGACAAGGGAGGGAATATAGGGAGAGACAGCTAAAATTAAGGGTCATTTAAGGGATAGTATGGAAACCTGATACAGCAGATGCTTCCTAAAATACATACATATATGAAGGTGATCTAAATGAAATTGCCAAATAATGGGGGAAACAGAGCACCAGCTGAGCATCTCTTGTCACCAAATGAAACTTCCAGCACCAGGAATGGGTTAATTGAGTTGCTGGCCAAAGGGGACACATGGAAACCCCAAACAACTCAGGCTGTCATCAGGACTACAGTTTGCTATCTACAAACTGATGGCAAAGCCCTAATGCTGAAGACAATACCTACATAACTCAGTGAACATGGAGAAGTTGAACTGGTGCCTACACGGAGCCTTCACTCCTACATGCTAGCATCTTTGATATAGGAAGACACTCCTCTCTACCAAAGGAGATATGTAAACACCAACCCAGCCACAAACCCTTTGATCTACAATGGCGTCCTGCCTGCAAAATATGTTAATGCAATGGTGGCACAAAGCTTGTGGGAGTAAGCTTGTTGCCATCCAATCCTTCCCCTCAGGGCTCATGGAAACCTGTAAAAGAGGAGGCAGAAAGAGTATAAGAGCCAAAGTGGGTGGAGGACACCAAGGAAACAAGGCCCTCTAAATCAACAGGATTGATGCATATGTGAACTCACAGAGACTGAGGCAGCATGCACAGGGCCTGCACTAGATGGAGTCCTAGAGCTGAAAGCAGAAGTGGACACATGCCCTCCATCCCTAACTCAGAAGCCATCTCCAGTTGATAACCACTTGCAAATGAAAATTTAGTTTTCTCTAAGGATGTCTCATTGGGGAAACAAACTACTCTTAACCACAGGCCACATGCCCACCAGTAGATGGCCAACAGAAAACAAACTCAATGGCATCTTTGGAGGTTCCTTGTCTCATAATGTTATCAGGACTTTTTTTTAAATTTTATCTCATTTTTTATTTTTATTTTATTTTTTAACTATTTTTATCCTAAAGGTCCTTTGTGTATATATTATCGCTTCCAGTTTAGGTCTTTAAGGGATTCTTGACTGTGTGAATAAATGGATCTCTGTGTCTGTATCTGTTTCTTGTGTGGGCTCTTTTCATTATGTTTGTCTTGTATTGTTTTGGTGTGTTGGTTTTTGTTTTGTTTTATTTTATTATTATCTTTGAGAAACCTGTTTGTTTTCTGAGAGACAGAAAGGAGGTGGATCCAGGTGGGAGGGGAGGTGGGGAGGAACTGGGAGGAGTAGAGGGAGGGGAAACTGTAATCAGGATATATGAGAAAAAAAAACTTTTCAATAAAAAGAAAAAAAATCTAGCCGGGCGGTGGTGGCGCACACCTTTAATCCCAGCACTCGGGAGGCAGAGGCAGGTGGATCTCTGTGAGTTCGAGGCCAGCCTGGGCTACCAAGTGAGCTCCAGGAAAGGCGCAAAGCTACACAGAGAAACCCTGTCTCGAAAAACCAAACAAAAAATCTATTTATCATTGACTTTCACTGCATTATTCAATTGCTCTGCCTTGTCTTCACCCTCAGCGTCTGTCTTCCTCATGATCCAATCTATTGGAGAAGCAGTCTACTGTTTTTTATTTGACTCATTGACAGTTTCATGTACTGTAGCATTTGTTTGGCTTTTCTTCCAGTATTTCTATTTCTTTGTTGAATTTTATTTTCATGTCCCAGGTTGTCTTCCTAATTGCATTCAGGTGTTTGCAGTTTCTTGTATTTCATTTGGATTATTTGTATACTCTTTGAATCCATGCAGGAGCTTATTCATGTCCTCTTTGAATGCACTGAACATGCTTGTAACCATTCTTTTAAGTTATCTGTCTGGAATTTTGTCCAAGTCACTGCCATTTCCAGCCATTACTGTGAGACTGATAATTTTTGGAAGAGTTATTTTGTCCTGGCTCTTCATGTTACTTGTGGTTTTGCATTGTGACTTGCTTATCTGGAGTTAGTTTATTGACTAAGTATTTCTGTGATTCACAGATGGGGTACCTGAGTTTATTCTGTCTCAGCTAGGAGAATACAGCCTCTGATCTCATGAGCCAAGTTTTATGAATTATATCAAGAGAAGTCCCCTCAGTGGGGGTTTCACACATTCTCCGATCTCACAAGCCAGGGTACACACAATGTGGTGAGAGTGAGTGCTTGGGTTGGGGAGTCTTAGGTCATCTAACTTGATGACCCAGAGTGCATGTGGTACATAGAGCCTGGGTATGCAGGGGGTTGATTTGTCACACAGGCTTTGGCTTCCCCAATCATGGTATCCTGTGGGTATGGAGGGTCCAACATCTAGCTAGCCAGTCAGAGTGCACTGGTTTGGTTGAATTATGCACCATGTTTAGGTAATGCAGAATTCTTTAGCCTCATGAGCTATGATGGGGTGAGAGGGCATGAGTGTGCACCTGGAATAGTGTGAGATCCAAATCCACTGACTTGAAAAACAGTGCACACACAGTGGCAGGAGTGTATTCTTGTCTGGAAGATTATGAGTCATTTAGCTTAATTAGCTGGTACACACAGGAAGGTAGAAGTGTGTTGCAGAATATTATTTTAAGATGTGGTACATTTGTTTATGCTGTGGAACATTGTTTAATGATGCAAAGATATGTTGCATTCTTTTATGTTGCATGTGTTTAACTCTGTGAAGCTGTCTTATTTTGCCTGTCTAAAACACTTGATGGTCTAATAAAGAGCTGAACAGCCAATAGCAAGGCAGGAGAAAGGATAGGTGGGGTTGGCAGACAGAAAGAATAAATAGGAGAAATCTGAGGAGCGAGAGATCGAGGAGCAAGAAAATGAGAACATCAGGGGCCAGCCACCCAGCTACACAGGAAGCCACAGAGTCAGAAGTAAAGAAAGGTATACAGAAATAGAGAAAGATAAAAATCTAGAGGCAAAAGATAGATAGGACAATTTAAGTTGAGAAAAGCTGGTTAGAAACAAGCCAAGCTAAGGCCGGGCATTCATAAGTAATAATAAGCCTCCATGCGTATTTATTTGGGAACTGGGTGGCAGGCCCCCCAAAGAGCAAAAGAATAAGAGTAAAAAAAACAACACAAGTGTATGCCAAGGATAGGAAGTCACGCTCTTGATTTCATCAGCTGGGAAGCATGCTAGATGGTGGAAGTAAGCACCAGGGACTGTGGCCCCGAGTCCTCTAACCTCCCCAGACAAAGTCTACACCTGATTGGTGGAAGTGTGTGATGGGAGCAGGTTTTCTGAGTTTTCTAACCTCTCCAGTTAGGGTTTACATGGGCTAGAAGTGTACACCAGGGGTTAGGTTCCAGAGACTGCTAACCTTTCCAGTTAAAGTGTACCAGGATGGCAGAACTATGCACAGGAAACAGGAATTTGGAGTCATCCAACCTCTCCTTCTTGGATTCACATGGCACAGAAGTATGCTCTCATTTGTAATTTCTAATATTAATTTATAAAACTCACATAAACCAAAGATTTTGGGGGGACTTCAGTAATTTTTAAATCACTAGGAGTCAGAGACCTTTAGACAGATGATTTGATGACTCTGGAGAGCTTAAATATCACCATCATGTTCCCTGAAAATAAACTGCAAAGTACAAAAACAGCTCTGTAGTTGTCTTAGTTATTTTGACTTGTTTGCCTACTAATAATGTTATATTTAATTTACATATTCTCTTTTTTTTCTGTTTTTTCAAGACAGGGTTTCTCTGTGTAGTTTTGGTGCCTGTCCTGGATCTCACTTTGTAGACCAGGCTGGCCTCAAACTCACAGAGATCAGCCTGGCTCTGCCTCCCAAGTGCTGGGATTAAAGGCGTGCGCCACCGCCGCCGCCACCACCTCCCGGCTAATTTACATATTCTCAAACATTATAATTACTTCAGTATTGTCCTCTGTACCATATTCATGGAAAAACAAGCAGAAACTGATGACTTTGTCAGTTTTATACCATATTTGTGGTGATATTGTGTTCCCCAATATATTGTGCCTCCTAATAAACTTATCTGGGGTCAGAGAAGAGAACAGCCACTAGATATAGAGGCCAGAAAATTGTGGCACACACACCTTTAATCTTAGCATTTCAAAGGCAGAGATCTGTCTGGATTTCTGGGAGTTCAAGGCCACACTGGAAACAGCCAGGTATGGTGACTCACGCTTTTCATCCCAGGAAGTGATGGCAGGAAGCAGAAAGGTATTTATAGGCATGAGGACCAGGAACTAGAGCTGGTTAAGCTTTTAGGCTTTTGAGCAGCAGTTCAGCTGGGATCCATTTGGATGAGGACTCAGAGGCCTTCAGTCTGAGGAAACAGGCGAGGTGAGGAAGCTGTGGCTTGTTCTGCTTCCCTGATGTTCCAGAATTCACCCCAATACCAGGCTTCAAGTTTGTTTTTATTAATAAGACCTTTTAAGATTCGTGCTACACATATTTTAAGCGTTTTTTGTTTATTTAGGTCAACCCTGTGCTTTGTGATGAATTAATAGAAGTTTACTAGTCTGTTGGTTGGGTAGTCATGTTTTAGAACTAGAAGAAGCTTTATTTTCAATATGGTGATTTAGGGACTATTGGATTACCCAGGGTCCAGGGGCTCAGCTATGTCCAGCATGGGATCTGAGGGAAAAAAATCTACGTACACTATGTTCTTATGTCTGTTAACTTTATTCCTCTAAGACAAAATTACATCAATACAGCTATGGCTCCACCAGGCATTCAAGGCAGGAACAACTCTAGATATACCAAGCTCTATATCCGTCTACTTTATTTCTCTGGGATGAAATCCTGTCTCCATAACTGCAGTTCCGTCCAGCTCCCTAGTTCATAGTACAGCTAACTACTAAACTCCTATGCTTCCAGCCTCATCCTCATCCTCTGTATCCTCTTTCTCCATCTCTGCTACTCTCTACTCCTGGCTGGCACTCAGAAAACTCTACTGGAGATCTGCTTACCCTCTGTGGAACCTCTGTCATCCTCTCTTCTCTCTCGCCATGCTGTTCTGTCTCTTTAGAGAATATGCCTGCCTTTTCTTTCCCTGGGAACATAGTTCCCTGCCTCCTCAGGAATGTTATTTTACTTCTCACCTTGATATGTAAAACTTCTTTTGTTCTCAGTCAAAATTCTCTGGAGAACCACTAGGCCCCCTCAAGGCGAGGGGGGGGATGGTCTGAGCTTCATTAGCACAGGAAACAAAGCCAGGCGCGCCCCCCCCCCTTCTCCTAAACTCAGCAGGGCAGTTAGTAACTTAGTAGGTTCAGCAGGTCTGGGGAGCTGAACTGTTTACCAATTGGTCTGGGCAAGCAAGGATTTCATAGCAGAAGACAGCTGGAATATTAAAGGCTGGGTAACACCAAATATTCATAATAAATGGCTTTGCCTTTTGACAGACCCTTGGCTGGTCAAAGTTCAGCTTTAATACACAGCTGAATCTCTATGATATATTCTTGTGACCCGCAAGAAGGGACTGTTGTTTGAGAGTGCTTTGTTTCATACTAATTTATCTTCTTTGTGCAACATGCTTGCTGTAACTTAGCTTTAAATTCCAAGTTTATTTCTTCTTCATGTAAAATAATATGATTGCATGTCCTATAGGTCTAAATATATCCCTGGTATTCCTACCAGATAGAGTCAGATGATCACAGTCTGTTCTGCTATAGATATTCTTGTACTATTTTATTTTCTATTTTAAGTGTGTTTGGATTTCTATTTGTTTGTTTATTTATTTTCACAGTGCTGAAAGCTGAATATAGAGCCTCACAACTACAGGGAGGCAAGCAGGCAATCTACTGGTTAGCCACAACCTTAGCCCTTGAGAAATGGCGATAATATTGTATGTCCTATTAGTAATAGTACTTGAACCAGTAGCTTCTCCTGCCCTTATGAAGAGATTTTCGAACTCTCTTCTTAGGAGTTTCCTTTTCCTGAAGGAGGCTTTGCTGCCAGTGTGTGTTCTGGGTTAAACACTTTAACTTTCACTCTTCTTCCCCAGATGAAAGCCAGGCTATGACTTCTGCCTGCCTCTTTCTCTGTTCCTAAATTCTTTCTCTGGAAATTTAAATAACATCTTCCCCAAAGTTATGCATTCTAATCCCTAGAATTCGTCCATATGCTTACCTTTATGCTATGTGGGACTTTTAAGTTCGATCACGAATTTTGAGCTAAAGATATTGTGGATATTGGGGCAGGTTCAGTGTAATTGCAAGCTAGAGGTAGGAGATTCAGAGTTGTAGAAGGATGTGAGACTGACATGGAGGTCAGAGAGAAGAGGAGATATTGTTTTGTTGGCTTGAAAAGTAAAGGAAGGAACCATAAACTAAGAATAGAAACAAGCTTTATAAGATGTAAAACCAAGGAAATGGCTTCTCCTCAAAAGCCTCCAAAATGGAAAAGCTTGCTAACATTTTATGCTAAGAAAATGTAGTTTTAGATTTCTCATTACCAGAATTAAAACTCATACATTGGCGTTTTACCCAGTAAGTTTGTGGTGATTTGCAATTCCTATTTAATATATATTTAATCTGAAAGTAAAGTGCTGCTGTATGTAACAATATGTAAAATGTTTAGGTGGTTTTGTTGTTTTACTTTATAACTTTTAATGAATTGTATTTTACATTCACAAGGTCCAGATGAATATTTCATTATGCTAAAATTATACCAAATGTTATAAACCTTATAGTTTTAAAAGCATTAGCTTTTTACAGAACACTGATGTAGTTTTCAAAACATATTCCTTGAAAATGTGATTAACACAACACTGTGGAAAGTTTGTCATGTAGCATCCTCAGTCATGATTTTATTTAAATTATTTGAGTATGTTTTCCTCCTGAGGAACTTTTAGAGATTCAATACAGATTAGGAATTAAGCCTTTTGGATAATGCTCCATAATGACTTAATCATGATTTGTGTTACTGTACTGCGAGTCCTTCAGATTGTCTTATTAATAAAGCTCACAATTTTTTTATAGTTGCCACATTGCTCCCACATTTGTATAATTAGTGCTGCTTCATTGACATATCTTCATAAAGAGAGACTATCAGCACTATCATAGCAGTTTCCTGTCTCCTGGAAGGAACACTATCAGGATTACCCATGCTATCCCCAATCCCAAAATGCATATTTTGTCTACCAGTACCTGTAGGATCTGCAGTGTACTGACATCATGCTTAAGCACACTGCCGTGGATTTAAGGCCCATCAGGATCCTTTCTGCTCTCATACTCCTGTGTACATTTGAGTAAGATCTAAGTACTCTGAGGTAACCTGGAAAAATAAAACCATGCAACCTTCCATGTTTTAAGTAGAAGTGTCATGAAAGAAACAGTCACCACACCACCTAGCCATGCACAAGTGGTGAGAGATCCTGGAAACACAGGAGGGTCTTTGAAACTTCTGGTGGAAAGGAGTAGCCCTTTTTTTGTGAGCCTGAGAGTAACCCTCCAGTTCTCCTGCCTAGATGACAGATGAGAGTGTTTCCTGGTGAGCAGAAATGTAGACGTTTGTTATTATTGTGGCAGCCTTGGAACGCTATTGATTCTTCCAAGTAAAATGGATAACTTTTTGATAACTCATTGAGGATAGAAGAATAGAGAAACCTGCTAGAAAAGGGCTAGATAACTTGAACTAGATTGTAGAAATACAGATGTTAAAGACCAACAGTGAGGACTTGGAAGCAAGTGCAGAGCACAGAAATAAAGAACTTACATCAATGTTATTTCTTTTGAGACAGGATCTTACATAGCCAGGGCTAGACTTGACTATTTATGTATCTCTGCTGGTTACTGTTGTCAACTTGACAGAATCTATAATCACTTGGGAGATGTGCCTCTGGGCATGCTCATGGACTATTTTGATTGAATTAATTGAGGTGGGATGATATTCACATTGTGGATGGTACCATTCCTTGGTTGGGCTCCTGCTGTGGGATGTCATTCTGTATGCTGTGAATATGTGTTGCTCTGATTGGTTGATAAATAAAGCTGTTTGGCCAGTAGCCAGGCAGGAAGTATAGGTGGGGCTAGCAGATGAGGAGAATTCTGGGAAGAGGAAGGCTGATTCAGGAGTTGCCAGCCAGACACAGAGGAAGCAAGATGACAAGGCAGAACTGAGAAAAGGTACCAAGCCATGTGGCTAAACATAGATAAGAATTATGGGTTAATTTAATTGTAAGAACTAGTCAGTAATGAGCCTGAGCTAATGGTCGAGCAGTTATAATATAAGCTTCTGAGTGATTATTTTATAAGCGGGCCACAGGACTGTGGAGGCTTAGTGGGACCAGAGAAACCTTCAGACTACAGGCTCCTAAACTGTGTAAGTGGAGAAAGGGAGTTGAACAACAGGATGCATTCATCATTTTCTATGCTTTCTGATTATGGATACAATATGACCAAATGCTTCAGTTCCTGCCATATTGACTTCCATGCCATGATGGGCTATACCCTTGAACTGTGACCTATATATAATAAACCCTTTGTCAAGTTGTCTTTGTGGAGGTAATTTATCACAGGAAGATAAAGGAAAACTAAGGCAGAAATTGGTGATGAGAGGTGGGGCTATTGCTATCTGGACCATAAACGTTTGAAACTAGTTTCAGGAGGAATGTGGAAGACTGCAGAACTTTGGGGTAGAAAATCCCTTGAATTCTGGAAGCACAACTCAATGAGTAATTCTGGTAGCATCTTGAAAGGCAGGGACACCAGAAGAAATACTGACAGTGGAGGCCAGGTTTATGGAGTTTAAAGGATTTTCTTAGTTATCTTCAACTGTCAACTTAACACATCCTAGAGTCATGTGATCAGGTAATCTCAATTGAGGAACAGTCCAGATCAAATTGGCCTGTGGAAATGTCTGTGATGAGTTGTCTTGATTGAGAATTGATGTAGGAGGGCCCAGCCCACTAGGGGCAACATCATTCCTTGGGCAGGTGATCCTGGGCTGTATAAGCATAAGCCAGTGAGCAATCTAGCAAGCACAATTTTGCTATGGTTTATGTTTCAAGCACCTGTTTGTGTTCCTGCCTTGACTTCCCTCAATGATGGACTGTTACCTAGATGTGTAAGCCAAATAAACCATTTCCTCCCCTAATATACTTTTGGTCAGAGTGTTTTTTACAGCAACAAAAAGAAATGTAGGACAGATGGGGAAAAGGACTCTTAGTAGGAAATAGGCTAGGGGCCATTTGTGTGATATTTTGACCAATAATATGGCTTCTTTCTACCCATGTCCTGAGAATCTGAGTGAAGTTGAATTTAAAGATAATGAACTAATTTATCTGATAGAGGAAGTTTGAAGACAATAGAGCATTCAAGTTGATGCTGAGAAAGCAGCTGTAATTGTGAAAAAGAGATCATCATGACTGAAGGTAAACCTCCTGTGTTGCACTGAAACAATAGGAAAGGTGACCTGGTGACAAAACTCCACCCACCAGAGGCTCCAAAGAAGAAGAACCAATACTTCTCAAATTATTTCATAACATAAGAAAGCAAAGAATGTTACCAAAGCCTCTCTACAAAGAAAGTATTACCTTAATATCAAAACTAAACAGAAATCAAACAAAAATAGAAAGTTACAGACTAAGCTTCCTGAAGAACACAGTACTGTGGAACAATCTTTGTACACTGTGAATATGTATAACTCTCATTGGTTAATAAAGAGCTGACTGGCCTATAGCTGGGCAGGAAGAGATTGGGTTGGAGAGCCAGACTAGGAGGACACTGGGAAGAAGAAGGGCGGAGTCTGAGTAGTCACCAGTCAGACGAAAAGAAAGCAGGACACACAGGAGAGGTAAAAGCCACAAGCCTTGGGGCAGCACTTGGATTAATAGAAATGAGTTAGTTTAAGTTGCAAGAGTGAGTTAGTAATAAGCTTGAGTTATCGGCTGAGCATTTATAATTAATATTAATCCTCTTTGTGGTTATTTGGGAGTAGCTGCCAAGACACAGGTGCAAGAAATGTAAACCAAATGCAGGAACGCATCAAAAGGATCATTCACTATCATCAGTTTAACATTATTTCATGTAGGGATCATTCAACATATACAAATCAAAAATGTCATGCATCGTGTAAAATTTACATTTACATTGTAAATGAACTCAAGGATAAAAATCACAAGACCATCTGAATAGTGCAGAAAAGCATTTTGACAAAATAAACTGTTCCTTCATGATAAAATTACTGAAGAAAATGGGACTAGAAAGATCATATCTCAACATAACAAAGGCAAAATGTGGCAAACCTGCAGCAAATGCTGTATAAAATGGAGAAAAGCTCAAACCATTCTCTACAAAAGCCAGCAACAAAAAAGCGTGTCCACATTCATCACTCTCATTCAGTACAGGAAGTCTTAGCTGGAAAACTCACAAGAGAAACTAATAAAGGGAATACAAATAAGAAAGTGAACTCCAAGTATCACTATTTGAAGATGACATGATTCTATAAATAAAAGATCCTAAAGACTTCACTAGAAAAATTTTAGCTGATAAACACTGTCAGCAACTAGCAAGATACAGAATTAGGGGAAAAAATCAGTAGCTTTCCTTTATACCAATAACAACATACAGAGGAAGAAATCAGGGAAAAATCACTTCCATAAATGTCAAACAAAAAATACTGGGGAATAAACCTAATTGAGGAAGTAGGAGAGCTCTACAATGAAAACTTTATTTTTATTTTTATTTTTTTGGTTTTTTTTTTCGAGACAGGGTTTCTCTGTGTAGCTTTGCGCCTTTCCTGGAACTTACTTGGTAGCCCAGGCTGGCCTCGAACTCACAGAGATCCGCCTGCCTTTGCCTCCCGAGTGCTGGGATTAAAGGCGTGTGCCACCACCGCCCGGCTACAATGAAAACTTTAAAACACTCGAGAGAACTTGAGAGGCTCTCTCATGCTCATAAATCAGGAGAATCAATGGTGCATACAAAATATCTTATCAAAAACAATTTCAGCTTCAATCCCCAACTAATTCTAACCCTATTCTTCACAGAAATATAAAAGAGAATCTTAAAATTCATTTGGAAGCATAAAAGATCTCAGGTAGTCAATGCAATACTGAGCAAAACTCAATAAAGTCAAATAGCATACTTGATATCAAAGTATATTGTAGAGCCATAGTAACAAAAAGACCATGATATTGGGAGAGGAAAAACACACATGTAGATCAATAGAACACACACACACACACACACACACAAAGGATCCATATATAAAGCCATGAAATTCCAGAAACAATCATTGGAGAAAAGACAGTGTCTTCAAAAATGGTTCTTTTTAAGGTTTGGTAAAACTTACATTAAATAATTCTGGGCCTGGAGATTTTTAGTTGGAAAACATTTTGATTAATGATCCAATCTCACTGTTCCAGATCTGCTTAATTATTTCATCTTGGTTTAATTTTGATAGGTTGTATGAGTCTAGAAGTTTATACATTTCTTTTAAATTTTCCTATTTTAGTAGAGTATTAAGTCTCTAAGGTATGCCCTTATGATTTTCAGAATTTCACTGTTACTTGTCATAATGCTCCTTTTTATCTCTAAGTTTATTAATTTTGATCTTCTCTGTATTTCTTTTAATTAGTTTTGCTAAGAATTCTTTTTATCTTGTTTATCTTTTCGAAGAACAAACTCTTTGTTTCACTGATTCTTGGCAATTTTTTATTGAGAGTTTAATTTGTGTCTTGATCCTAATTATTTCTTTCATTCTACTGATGGGGTTTAATTTGCTCTTGTTTTTCCAAAGACCTAAGACATATCTTTAAGTTATTTATCTGAGGTTCCTATGATTTTGGTACTTACACCTATAACTTCCTTCTTAAACTGGTTTCATCGTCCAGTTTTACCAGTTACTTTGGCTCTTTGGCTCTTTTGGAGATCCCACCACCCAGCTTCCAAATAAATCACACATGGAGGCTTATTCTTACTTATGAATACCTAACCTTAGCTTGGCTTATTTCTAGCCAGCTTTCCTTAACTTTAAATTATCCTGTCTATCTTTTGCCTCTGGGCTTTTCCTGTTCTCTTCTGTAAATCTTACTCTTACTCTGTGGCTTGCTGTGTAGCTGAGTGGCTGACCCCTGGAGTCCTCCTCCTTCCCTGGCTGCTGGCCCTCTTCTCCCAGATTTCTCCCTCTATATATCCTCTCCGCCTGCCAGCCCCACCTATCCTTTCTCCTGTCTTGCTATTGGCCGTTCAGCTCTTTATTAGACCATCAGGTATTTTAGGTAGGCACAGTCTCACATCTTCACAGAATTAAACAAATGCAACATAAACAAAAGTAACACACCTTAAAACAATATTCTATTACAGTCTCCTATAGATTCAAGCTTGTTTTTAAATGTATCCCTTATCAGAATTAACTGATCTTCTTTCTATTTGATTTCTATTTGAAATCTAGTTTGTCATATAATAGTATAGTCCCATCTGCTTGTTTCCATTTAATTGGAATACATTTTCCCATCTTTTTACTCTAAGGTAGTGTCTGTCTTTTATGATGAAGTGTGCTTCTTGGAGGAAGCAGGTTGATAGATTGCATTTCTTATACAGTATGAGTCTCTTAATTGGAGAATTGAGACTATTAATGTTCAATGTTACTAATAAAATAAGTGTATTAATTCCCATTATTTTGTTGATTCTTTTTTTGTTTGTTTTTTGTTTTGTTTTTCGAGACAGGGTTTCTCTGTGTAGCTTTGCGCCTCTCCTGGAGTTCACTTGGACGCCCAGGCTGGCCTCGAACTCACAGAGATCCACCTGGCTCTGCCTCCCAAGTGCTGGGATTAAAGGCGTGCGCCACCAATGCCCGGCTTCTGTTGATTCTTTAGTGGTTAGTCTTTTCCTTATATTCGTTTGCTTAATTGTTCTTCTAATGCTCTTTATTTTTTCCATAGCCTCTTGTATGTGTTTATTTTCAGTCTAAAGAATTCCTTTCAGTATCATCTATAAGTCTAGCTTAGTAGTCATACATTCCTTCAGCCTAATTTTGTCATGAAATGTTTTTCTTTTCCCCTGAATAATTATAGGTATTCAATATATATTTTATTAGTTCTTTGATAATTTCACACATGTTTTTATTATATTACCCCTCCCTCCACAACTCTTTCCAGATCTACCCCTCTTCCCATCCCAACCAACTTTGTGTCTTTTTCCCCCAACAAGGCCAGTTTGTGCTGCCCAAATACTCCTGAGTGTGTGGCCTTCCACTGGAGTACTATAGATTTATCAGGGGTTATGCTCTTAGAGAAAACTGACCCTCCCTCTCCCAGCTGTAGCACGAACCTTAAAGAGTCTTATTAATAAAATCAAACCTGAGGCCAGTTATTGGGGTGAATGCTGGAAGATCAGAGAAGCAGAACAAGCCACAGCTACCTCACCTTGCCAATTCCTCAGCTGATCCTGTTTGATCCTGTTTCCTCAGACTGGATGCTTCTGAGTCCTCATCCAAATGGATCTCAGCTGAACTGCTGCTCAAAAGCCTGAAAGCTCAACCAGCTCTAGTTCCTGGTTCTCATGCCTTATATACCTTTCTGCTTCCTGCCATCACTTCCTGGGATTAAAGGCTTGAGTCACCATGCCTGGCTGTTTCCAGTGTGGCTTTGAACTCACAGAGATCTGCCTGGCTCTGCCTCCCAAGTGCTGGGATTAAAGGCGTGTGCTACCACTGCCTAACCTCTATGTTTAATATTATGGCTGTTCTGTTCTCTGACCCCCAGATAAGTTTATTGGGGTGCACAATGTATTGACCACACGCCGCATCTAGCAACTGCTAATAGCTCCTCTGTTAGAGGTGGAATTTTGTGAACAGCTGCCCTCACTGTGCTGGGATTGGTCTGCATTGGGCTCGCACAGGTAAGTGCATGCTATCACAAATTCTGTGAATTCATGTGCAAAGCTGCATCGTTGTACCCAGAAGACAGTTTCCTCGCAATCATCCACTGCCTCTAGCCTTTATATTCCTTCTGCCTCCTCTTCAGAAATGATCCCTGAACCGTTGCAGGAGAAGGTGTGATATACATGTTCCATTTATGGCTGAAAATTCTGCAACCTCTTATTCTATACACATTGGTCAGTTGTGGGGTTCTGTGTTGATCATCATGTACTGCAACCTGAAGTTTCTCTGACCAGAGTTATGCTATCAATCTTGGTACCATTAGGAGTTAATTTAATATTGTATCTATTTAATAAAATAATAGTAGGGTCTCTTCTAGATTCTATGTTATATTTGGTCATATATTCTTGGCCCAGTAATGGTGCCGGGTAGGAGTTCCATCTTGTGTAAGGATCTTAAACAAAATCAGAAAGCAGTTGATTACTCCTAAGACTTTTGTGCCATGATTGCAACAGTGGGCAGATCTTGCCCCCAGTCATTATTGCAGCTCACAGGACTCACAGCTAGGTAAGATTAGTGATCCCTTTTCTCCTCCAGCAGAGTACCTAGCCACTTCCTGAACTATACAATCTAGTCAGTAGAGATGAAGATTCCAGGTTAGTATCAGTTTGACTTCTCTATGGTCTATGACTCAAATGTGTGGTGTCTGCTGCAACAGGATCTTAATGCCAAGTGCTGAAGGGTAACCAAGAACACTGGAAATCATCTTTAATGTTTGGGGATCTTTGGTACCTCAGAGGCCAACAACTCCAAAAAGAAGAAGTAATGGCCTTTTATTTGTTAGTCTCTGGTGTCAGGTGGGGCCACTGTCACTCTGTTATAGGATAACACCATTTTAACTCTTTTCATGCATGTGTACAAATACATTTTAGGAAGCTTCTACAGTAGTATGTTCACATTTGGCTTTTTAGAAAAGTCCTTAATATTATTTTATCCTGCCAATTTCCCTCTTCTACTCTGCCTTCCCCTCCTCTGCACCAGGCTTTTTCTTTTGGACCACCAACCAGCTCCCAAATCATGACACAGGGACTTATTAGTTTTGAATGCTCGGTCTAGCTTAGGCACGTTTCTGCCTAGCTCTTTTAGCCTAGATTAACCTGTTTCTTTTTATCTACTTTTTGCCTCAGGGATTCTTACCTTTCTTGCTTCTATATATCTTACTTTAACTGCTTCTCTGTGTCTGGCTGGCTGACTGGCTGGCGTCTGCCTGGCTTCTTGCCCTAAGCATGTCCCTCATTCTCTCCTCTTCTTTCTTCCCTCGTTCCTCTCATTCTTCTTTTTGAGCCTAAATTTCTCCTCCTATTGATTCCGTCTGCTAGCCCCACCTATCCTTTCTCTGCCTAACTACTTCCCATTCAGCTTTTTATTAGACTAACCAGGTGCCTTAGGCAGGCATGATACAATATATCTTCACATAATTAAACACACATCCTTATACCATTAAACAAATGCAGCATAAACAAAAGTAACACACCTTTACACAGTTAAAGTAATATTCTGCAGCAAAAAAAATGTAACACATCTTTGCCCAGTTAAAATAATAGTCTTAAACACTCCTCCATTCCAATTTATCTCTTCCTGTTCCATATTTCCCTTTTAAACCTTCAGCCCAGTGTAGTCTAGCTCCCCTCCCTTGAAAGTCCCTGTTCATGGTCCTTAGTTTTCTGACCTCTATGTGAATTCCAAATGAAACACACATGTCTAAAGATTCAAAACTAATGTACACAAATGACGGAAAAGATGTGATGTTTTGTCTTTCTAGTCTGGGTTACCTCACTCAGAATGATTGTTTCCAGCTCCATCTATTTCCGTACTAATTTCCTTTTTCTTTTTTGTTCTTTTATTCTGAGACAGGGTCTCACTGCTGGTCTAGAACTCACTACATAGACCAAGCAGGCCTCAAACTCACAGATATCCACTTGTCTCTGCCTCCTGAGTGCTGGGATTATAGGTGTGTACCATTATTCCCAGCAGCTTCATTTTTCTTAATAGCTGAGTGATATCCAGTATGTAAATATACCAAACGTTCATTATCCATTTATCATTGATGGACTTCTGGGATGTTTCCATTTCCTGGTTTTTGTGAATCAAGCAGCAATGGAGATGAACAAACAGCAAATATCTCTGTAGTAGGATATAGAGTCCTTTGGGTATGTGCCCAGAAGTGGTATAGCTGGATCACATAGGAGATCTAGTTCAGCTTCTTGAAGAACTGCCACATTGATTTCCATCATGCCTACACCAGTTTTCACTCCTACCAGCAGTGAATAAATGTTCCTCTTCCTCCACATCCATGCCAGCATTTGTCATCTTTTTTTTTTTTTCAGATCTTAGCCATTCTGACGAAGGTAA